>JALIZH010014178.1:0-133016 GCA_030522465.1 Rhipicephalus appendiculatus | reverse complement strand
TTAAGCCGCATTCACACTGCAGTCGCATCTGTCATAAATGCCGTATCGCGTAACTGCTGGAACGTCCGTTTGCGCAGCTAGCGACCACGTATGTTCACATCGAGCCCTTCAGTAAGATGCGTTCTTTTACGAGGCGTCAATCACCGGTGCGTTGCGTCCTCGCTACATTTGTTGCAGCTTAGCGAAGTTCGTGTGTTTGGCTATGAAAGGGCTAGAGTGGAGAAGCTCTCATTGACGCGCGTCGCGTCTGCCGTCTAGTCTGGTCGTGGTGTGGCTTGGGTGGCCGGTTTGGTTTCTACGAACGCCTGTTCTCTCTTCTTGAAGCGACATGAAACGCCGCTACACGAGTGGAATAGAATATAAATTCTAAATTGAGCGAAAACAGATAAATAGGCTACAAAGGGACCGACCACGTTATGCCGGCGTCTTCAGGGACCAAATACGTGCACGCCAGCACCAAATATTTGCCTTAAAGGTTTTGCAACTCGTGAATTGTCAATAATCGCCGAGCTCCATACTTCTAACTTCCACCTCCATCTTCGAGCCAGCCGGCGTTCTGCTGCTCCTTGTCGCAATACGTTTTCTGACGCTGGTCGTACAGTATGGGCCATCGATGCACTATTTCTGCGAGAAATTCCTCACTGCGCAGCGACGTTTCCTTCCTTACTGGTCATGGTTACTAGCCACGGGCACACCGGCAAATCGCTACTGCATTGCTTTCAAGACGCGCAATCTGGGGAGGCCGGAATCCCCGTGAGCGGAAAGTGAAAACTATATCTGCTTTGCCCATTGGTCGCGCCTTAATGTTCACATCGGAAGTTGTCGTAAAAGTGACGTACTTTTACGCTAAAAAGAACAACGTCTGAACAAGCTGATTACGTTGCTTCAGCTTACGTTTTTCGATTACCACTGACGATCCGTACGTAGCGCACTTATTCTGAACAAGGCTTTAATTTCTTTCTCCGAAACATTTATTGTCTTTTAATTCTTATTGCTAATTTCAAGAAAAAAGTGAGAATTACTACTATTGAGAAGCGCCTATTTTCATGTTCCCCCACATGCAATGTAAAGTAACGTCACATCAAAGCTGCTCTAATGAGAAGCTTGATGGGTCTGACTTGACAGCACACTGTCGTGTCTGCAGGAAGTGCAAAGTTATATTGGTCAAGCGGTAGCCGGAAAATTTCAGGCGAGGATTGCATGGGTTTTCTGTAAATCACCATCCAGCCAATTTGCTTCGCGGCTCGGTGTCGTCACTGATGAATCCGTGTTGGGTTGTCAGAAGTGACATGCGCGTACTTGCACTTATTCGAACACTCATGTGTCTATATTTTGCCATCTTATTGGATCCTTCGGTAAGGTAGAACAAAAATGATTGATCACTATCGATTGGACTAATTCGCTTAGCAGAGATATTTCGTTTTTCATTTAGTAAGGATATCTCTTTTCTCATTTGGGCAGCATCCGTCAACACCGAATTGTTCAGAATTATTAAGATTAGAGAAGTGTTCGTAATATCTTGAAGTGCTTATAAATGTGTTAGCGTGTTAGAATATTGTGTTTTGGTAACAAATTTTCGTGGCACTATAGGGAAGCAAACACTGCCCATTACATCAAGGTTTAATTTCACACGGTGGTGCATGGGAATGTTGCGCCGACCTTTGTAACCACTGTAATCTTGTTGGAAGGGTATGTTTTTTTTTACACTAGACTGTAGCACGAACATAGCAGCATATCGCTACGATAATTCTTTGTGCAATCATCTAACACGAAGAAAAATTCTTGCAGGTCCGGTAAGCAAACACAAGACCAAGGTTCGGGCGCACGCTGCACGCTCCTAGATCCTCTTCACCAAAGTTCAGTGTTGCTCGTGCACCATGAAATTGTAAGTACAATTTTTAATAGCACTGTTGTATTTCTTTGTCGACTCCGCCTTTTCGGTGCCCTCCAACGAGAAAAACAGATTCGATTTCTGACTTTTCGAAACCTACGTGGCGAATATCATTAAGCAAATTCAGTACATTCGCATTCTCAGGTGAGTTTTTATCTGCTATGAATATTTTACAGCCAGTTCTCGTGCTGATGTCAGGCTGTACAATGTCGTACAATACACCAGCTGATTCAGAATGCTGTATCTACACTGCTTCAAATTATGAGGTTGTTTAGCACTCAATCATCTTATGACACGTTAAATTTTCTCTAATCAATAACAGGCAAAAGATAGTTGCACAGCCGCACAAAAAGTAAGTTTTTCGTGAAAAGCGACCTGTCTCTATGGCTTAGTGCCTATTTATGAAGACGCGTTGTCGAAAATGATGTCGAAGGTTCGATCCCAGCAGTGGCGCTCGCATATTAAGACGGCCCAAAGGGCAAGCATGCTTGCGCACCATGTAATCAGTGCATGTTGAAGAACTCCAGGCGACAAAAATTGCTCGGTAAACATATATTTTTTTTATTTATTCAATGGCGATGCTAAACCAATTTATTTTATTTATTTTTTGCATTCGAAAGCAAATCTTTGCGTACTTCCGTTCGGCCCCACTGGCCGTTGCAGCGTTTATTTACCGCATTCGCCCGCACACTACTACCAGTATTACCGCTTGCAAATGCTGGATAGTGTTGGCTGAATATGGTATGTGTTTCTTATGCACACCAATAGCATCAGCATTTTATATCTACATCAAAAGCAAAGAGCTTTCTCTTGGTAATATGTGTCAAAGTTCGTATATTCTCACTAACGTGTGGACAATCACTTAAGCTGGCATTCCGCGAATTTATTAATGCAAGAAAGCTTGTGGTTAATAGAAACAAGAAATCCACAATACTTTGATATTTTGAAAATCCTGTCCACTTCAGGAGTTTTTCAAAGCATCAATGTTTTATTGCTGTCCACGGAGGAACGTCAAGATCCACAGAAGAATAAAAACGAAGCATTTCGTTTGGAGTTCTCGCAAGGAGGCGATCGCGTTGCTTGCGAAATTCCAGAGACTTAATGTCCTTTCTTCAACTGATGCTATGAAGTCAACAATAGCTTTCAGGTAAAAAACAAAAAAAAAACGGAACTATATAAGGCACCACAGGGGAACAGATTGTTGTCCAAAGCATACATATTAATACAATGAGTTCGGTAATTGCTACTAACCATACGAGAAAACACCACCACACTTTTTTATGCGGTAATGATGGAGTCATAAGTAAAGAATACCGATTAAAGAAAATGAAAGCTTTGGAATACAGGTATAAACGACAATTGCAACTTATGGAGAAAATAATCGCCAAGAAAGCGCCACTCGCACCGTAAAGCACTTATCGTCTCTTTTTCTCGCAGTGGACTTGAGTTCATCATCACATTCCTGCTGCTGGTTCTTATACCATCAGCGGCAATATGTGCATGGTGGATACGTAAGTACAATGTCTCCGTTTTTTGTTCTGTGCACTCGCTAACAAGTGCAGCACATCAACTCTTAAAAAGTTAGATTATGCTGGGTCCCTATTTTGTCACGGTATGGACCTCACACAAACATTCATCAAGGCCCGTTGACACACATAAAAAGGAAAAATTCACGCGCTTGCTCTTTCTGGAAAGTGGTGACAAGCTGAGCTTAACGTGTGCGTGCCAGACCTCCCACTTTTCTCTTTCTTTCTTTCTTTCTTTCTTTCTTTCTTTCTTTCTTTCTTTCTTTCTTTCTTTCTTTCTTTCTTTCTTTCTTTCTTTCTTTCGTTTTCTTTTTCTTTCTTTCTTTATAGCCCTGGCGAAAGCGAAATAGCTCTGATTGGTGTCGGGCATGGCGTGAGTGCACGCTGAAGAAGTTGATATCTTGCCTAATAACTCAAGTTTGTTTGGGCGCTGGCGCCGGAGCGGGAGGTCGTGCGCTCACGCCAATTCTGAAAACACAAAATGACAAGCGACATCGATGAAAGCTTAGATTGCCATATCGGACACGGCGTATCGTCAACAAAGCCCGCGATCGAAAAGGCATCGGCCATCGGGAAACCCCGCACACAAACACACCTGTGTCCGGGGCACCTTTGAGGGTCGCCTTTCTCGCGCCCACCGGCGCCGGGTTTCTCGATTACGACAACGCCGCCACCGGAATCTGTAACGCATAACAAGCTTGGCTTGAAAATTCGCGGAACGAAGGCTAATGACTGACATTTCAAAAGCTTATCACATGCTCTTTTTTGGCGTGAGGTAATCGTGTAATTTTTTTTTACATTTGTGCCATCATTATCATTCGCCATGCATGTACGATTTCGTGCAATACCTTGGTCGAGATTACACCGGTTTTTACTTCTTTACAGATGCTCCCTTCCACATACCAGGCCTAGCGCAGAGCCTCCTCGACAGAATTGGCTTCGCTGCTCAAGGAGTCAGAGCAGGGTCGGCGGCCGCGAGATTTCAAGCACGCTTCAGACCGTACACCCGGAAAGGGAGCATCTTTCGGGCATTGCAGCGCTGGAGGCGAGATGGCATACCTCAATGGCTGCAGAATCTGGTGTTACGGCTCGGTGTAGTCGTCCTTGGGGTTATCTTTTTTAAATGGGTGAACATATTGGTCCCGCGTTTGTTGTTCAATTTCTGATAACCCCCCCAAGCGTACATATACACCGGTACCCAGGGAAAGCAACAACGTACCAATTCTGCCCTTACCGCCTCTATACTTCTTCGAAATATGCAAATAAATTTGTTTTCATGGAGAGACTTGCGGCGCTTACTGTTGGTTGGTTGGTTGACCCTTGTTAATCTGGCGCAACCCACCGTGGGGGATCGGCCATCAAACGGGCGGTTCCTTGTTATATGAATAAATTAGTTTATACTCTTAAAATGTTTTGTAATAGGTTGTTTTTGAAATAACTCCTTAGCTTAATTCAGAAAAAAAGAGCATTGTTGAAGAATGAGGTGGGATTAGATAACTTTAGCATTCAATTCGTGTTGTCTCCCGTAGGAAATCGCATGCAGCATCGCAAACGTTCCTGTGTCTATATCCCAGTACGGTAGCTCCCAAGCAAAGAACCAACTCAAGTGATAAATTTAAACCCGTCCCTCGGAGTAGTTCTTCTAGAAGTCTTTTTCTTTGATTGGTAAATAACCAGCATGTTAGCAAGAAATCTTGCAGGGATTCACTCTTATTGCAATGGAGGCATAAAGGTGACTGCACAAGACCAGACCTGTGTAGGGTGTGTTCATATAAGAACGTCGATGCATGTCCGGCGACCACCTCTAATTTCGCGCCGAAAAAAAATATATATATTGTTTTCCGAGTCCCCAGGACCACAAAACCACTTTTGGTCTCGCGAAAAAAAATTTCACCTTCTTTAAAAAAATTCACACGTCTCCACTTAGCTGCCACCGCCACTTTACAATTTCGCGAAAATGGGATTTCGATGAGACGCCACAAAAACACTATTGTAGCTGTAGGTCTGAAAAATTTTCTCCAGATACTACGGATAGTTTTTGTTGACAAAAATTTATTACTTTGCAGTTTTAAGGTTGTTCTGTTAAGAAAAAAATGGCAGATTTGGCACAAAGCTCTGTAATGCTCAAATTTAAGATTTTTTTTCTCGGCACATTTTTCCCGGCCAGACTTCCCAAATTTTTTTAAAACATTACAATGTGTTAGGTAAATAAATGTGCAGAACGAAATACCTGAGAGTGACTTCAAACGTCAACCAGAAATGTTCAACTGAGGACATGTCTCTCAAAATGCCATATTTTGAAGATCATTTAAAAAAAAACACCAGCTTCGATTTTCTTCAAACTCTTCAGAATTAAAGCCAGGCACGTGTTCTAACTTAATATGTAAAACCATGTTGCATTATATTTGTGAGCTCGGCGCTACGAAGCACGAAATATGGCCAAATTGGCGTATACTGAGTAACCACAACATGGAGCGAGCATGGAGCAATAGTTGCCATTATTGTTATTTTTAGGTCCTGAATGTCTTCTGTGGATTGACGGATTGACAGAAATAAAACAGGAACAGTCGCTTTTGAAGAGGAAATTATTACTAAATTTTTTTACGCAAATCACAAAACCTTCTACACGGGTCCCAGCCTCTGAGCCTGCAGCGATGCTGAGTCACACTCCTCGCAGGAATCGCTTTCAAAATGTTTCGCGCATGTGAGCCTGCGTACACCTCATATAGGTGGTGGCTGGAGAGGATCCACCGCTGGATATTTATCGCTTCCCATGGCACGTCGGTAATGTGATAACGCAGACGGTGCCTGTCGGCATAGGCGGCGCATCTGCAGCCCGACCGCGCTCACCCACTCCCTAAAAAAAAAGAAAAAAAATGGGGACAGCTCGACTTGCTTAAGAAAGGTCGAAGTAATAAGAGAACGTCGATTTCACTTCCGTTCGTAGTTGACAACCCGGCAGTCCTCTGCTGGTCAACGACCGTGTGTACGCGTGCGCGTATTACACTCCCCTGATATTGATGGCCAGGTTGTGGAGCTAAGAGCAAGCGTATTGCGCTGACTATCGAGAGAGGCATACGAAGAAGATTGTCCACAAGCGGCACTTTCGATGTGTGAAAGATTGGAATGTCGCCTTACTAAGGAAGCGCCTGCCAGAAAAAGCCTCATCCATAATAGAAACCGACATTTTGTGCCAGAACTGTTTGCACCGCTTCAAACAGATCGCCGTTGTCGACACGTGCATCTCAGTCTGACAAAAATTTTGTTCCCGAACAAATTGCTGTCGAAGAGCTAAAAGCACTCGTTAAGACAACCGACGTGACACCCCTGAAAATTCCGGCGAAATTGAAAGCACATTGCCGAGTGTCTTATGCCAAAAAGCGCAGATCGAGGGTGCTATCTCCAGGACAATTTCTGCTGTCCTTACAGTAGCGTACGGCACTACAGAGGAACCTGGTCCTTCAGCGGAAACCTGCAACACGTGTTGCGAGTGGCTGCGCAACCTAAAGCACACGTTCGATACCTGCGAATCATAGCATGAACGCTGCCGCCTCCTGACATTGCTCCCTGTGAACCTGTCTCATCAACAGATTCAAGAAATGATTCCGTCCGCAACTCTGGCACCTCATTTGGAAATCCAGAAAATACAGACACAGCCGTGGGGTGTGGTCGAATCCGGACCTCTACACCAGATCGAAGGTGAAGCCAGAAAACATACAGGCAGCAATGAAATACTATACTGACGATGAGCTCAACTACACCCAACAAAGCCCACAAAAGAAAGTTTCATTGCAATTAGTTCCTAAAGGACAAAAAGAGTACGTTTCCAAAACGGCTAATGACCAGGTCCATTCGGGAAACATTTCGTCTACTTAAAGCGGCTCACCCTGACAAAGGGAATCGGCCTCACGAAGTTCTCCTCCTTCAGGCCGAAATGGGTTGTGTGCACAAGGTTGGTTCACCAGGAGCAAGAAACACACAACTGCTTCAGTGATGTTTGTGACTGTCTAACTTATCTGAGAATGACTTGTGACTCTGACTCCCTGTGTATACAATAGGGGTATATAAACAGTTCCTTCCGAGAGGTCGACTTGACTACATTTCTAGAAATCTTGCGGTTAGTCCTTACGCCAGGACCAAAACTGCGACGCGTGCGCGCACGCAAATGAACGAATTTGCACTTTAATGCAACTCTTTGATTTTATCTGTAAAGCTGTTGTCCCTCGAGCACAACAGAAAACATTCACGACCTAAAAATAACGATAATGGCAGCTATTGCTCCATGCTCGCTCAATGTTGTGGTTACTGAGTATACGTCAATTTGTCCACTTTTCGTGCTTCGTAGTTCCTACGTCACAAAAATAATGCAACATGTTTTTACAGATTAAATTAGAACACGAGCTTGGCATTAATTCTGGAGAGTTTAAAGAAAATCGAAGATGGTGTTTTTTTTTTTTTGAAATTATCCTCAAAATATTGCATTTCGAGAGACATGTCCTCAGTTGAACATTTCTGGTTAACTCTCAGCTATTTCGTTCAGCACACTTGTTCATTAAATATATGGCAATGTTTTTATAAACTTTGAGAAGTTTGGCGTTTATACGCGCGGTGTAAAAAAAAATCTTAAATTTGAGCATTATTGAGCTTTGTGCCTAATTCGCGATTTTTTTCTTAACAGAACAACATCAAAACTGCAAAGTAATAACTTTTTGTCGACAAAAACTATCCGTAGTATGTGGAGAAAAGTTTTCAGACCTACAGCCACAATAGTGTTTTTGTAGCGTCTCATCGAAATCCCATTTTCGCGAAATTCTAAAGTGGCGGTGGCGGCTCAGTGGAGACTTGTGAAAATTTTTAAAGAAGGTGGAATTTTTTTTCGCGAGACCAAAAGTGCTTTTGTTGTCCTGGGGACTCGGAAAACAATATATATTTTTTTCTGCGAAATTAGAGGGGGTCGGTGGACATGCACCGACGTTCTTATCTGAACACACCCTGTAGGTATAAATACGTTCAGTGAGGGGACCCGGCATCGTATTCTGGTGACTGATATTTCCTGCCTTTATAGAAGAGCCTTTATATATGATGTTCTTTCTGGCGAACTGATATCTTTTCGTACTGAGTTGAAGCCCAGGGTTGGAAATGCAAGTCAAAACTTCGTCCAGCTGCGGAAGATGCTGATGGAAAGTGGAAGATGAAATAACAATGTCATCCAGATAGCATCAGTAGGTTTTCACTTCAGGGCATGAAGAACTGTGTCTATCATACGCTCCAATGTTACCGGAGCGTTGCATGAACCGAAGGGAATTATACTGAACTCACAGAGGCCACCGGTTGTTGCAAAGCTCGTCTTGTCCATGTCCGCTTCACGATTAGGTATTTGCCAACATCCTGATCGTAAATCGAGACTCTCTCGTTGCTTTTTTATTTAAGGTAAAAAAAAAAAAGGTCGCTTTTTTTTAACGTATAGGAACGATTCTCTATGCTCCTTCCGCCAGGCGGCGCCAGCGAATGCGCCGCTGTAGCCGTGTCTCAATCTGCGATCCAGCACGTGACAGTCTGATGTTTGGCGGCGCTGCACCACACTACGTCATTTTCTTAGAATTAATATCAAAACAGCACGTGCTGCCGAGAGCGTTGGTTATAACCCGACGATGAAGTCCGCGCGTGCGACCAGGAGTAGGGCGACTGCCGCGCCAGCGGCCCTTGCGGATGACGTCACGCGAATACCTCCTTATTCTGTGCACATGCGCCGACACTGCGAAAGAGCACGGGACTCACGGAAGGGCAACACGTGGCCTCCTGGTCTTTCGCCCGTTTGTTTTAAGCGCACTTACACGCCCAGCTGCATGCCTCGGAGCCCTTTGGAACACCGTACTTGTGTATTTTGGGTTTACATGAAACCAAAGGACATGTACAGGCACCAGTAGAAACTCTCGAGTGAGTACAGAGAACAATATTTTTTAATGACAGCAAACCTGCAATGATTTTTGAATGGAAGAAATAAGCTTATCGGGAACACGTAAAGGGTTCGCTTTCGTCTTCAGACTTCAAAGACAAAACGAACAGGAATGCATGTCTGGCCGTTTTGCACCGTCATTTAGCGTTCACAACAGCTAACTTGTATTACAAAACTGTTGAAAACCATCAGCATTAGCTTCTACAGTGACACGGACAACTTCGAAGGTCAGCATTTGCTTTCGACGAGCGCGGCTTAACACCCACAGATTTTTATATATTACAACATACTGCGCTCAAACTGCAGACACCAAGCAGGGAGGGGGGGGGGGGGGGTGTCGGTGCGAAGAAGTGACGTTGGAGCGACAGTCGAGAGAAGCGTAAGCATTCGAACACGTGTAGGAACTGTGCGAATGTGCGTGCATAAATGTTCATAAATACACAATACTGCAACAAATCACCAGAACGCAGTCACCCACGAAACATATCAAATAAGCACGCGTCAGCAAAACGCATCTACCTGACATCGCCGGAGAACCCGCAGAAATCGATGCCTTCGCCGCTATCAGAGCTCCTGCCGCACCACACAACATTACAGCGACCACCTATTAAAACTACAATGTGACTATACATGAGCGAATTGGAAAAAAAATAATAGAAAGCTTTCGAGAAAACGGAAAGCAGCGGTATTCGCAATGCCCACGAACTATAGGTGGTGCGCTGTACGATTCTTATGGCGCGCCCGATGGAGGGTCAATCCGTTTGTTAGCATATGAACAGATAGGACGTGCGTACGTACGGCCCCGGTAAACATTCACCGGATGAAGTCATGAGCTGCACTGAAATGGATATGAGACCGAAATGCTTTCTCAAACCATGGAAGCTCGCCACCTAATTATTTGCCGCGGTGTGAAAGGTTATATTTCAGCTCCGTTACCGTGCATAAGCGATGCTGTGCGAAATCCTGTGCGTGCTGCAGAAAACTTCATTAACTAAAATTGACGTATGACCTGAACGGCACTCCGAGATAATGTGTACTGAGCCTGCCTGACGGATTTGCCGCAGTAGTAGGCCGCTAGCGAGTAGCGTCATCGCTGCTGCACGGGACCGAATGTTTAACGTGGCGATGGTTTGCAAACATACACCGTCGTCATTACTTGCGCAGTCAGGAACGCGAAGTTGCTTCTTCAACGGAACACAATCATTTAACATCCTATTTAGTAGCGCTTGTGTCACAGCCATGCTCAGACTCGGGCCGTGCGCAATTCACTGCACTCGGATGCCGCAGGTTCGATCAGCACGATCGAAACATGAATATCGAAAAGAACACGCACGTATGCTTTTCGCAACGACGAATTCTTCGACGTTGCGAAAATGCGTCGAACAACTATGCCGATCGGAAGGTACCGGTGAAGTACAGGAGAAGTGAGCCGATAGGTGTGGATTGTGGCCGTGACTGCACGAACTCGAGTGTTTTGGCGGAATGCGGCGCTCGATAATATCCACAATAATTGCGCTACGTGCAATGTACAAGAAAAACTATGTTTTTATTTTGATCTCGCTGAAGGATACTATGCATTAAATACAATCAAAGTGACTTACGAGCGTGAAAAAAAAAAACATTAGCGCGCGAGGGGACGTGGAGTGCAACTCGCTCCTCGTGAGTTAGCAGCTGATGGTTCATCGTCGCTGTCACACTCCTTCTCACACACACACACACACACGCTTTCACAGCCTTCTCCGTCCAGTGAAAATCCTCGTCGTCAAGGTGGTTCCTCTTAACATCATTGCTGAAAGCAATCTGAAGAATTTCCTCCGCCGAACGACTTCGATTAGTCCTCGTCACAACGTTATCTGGGCGCGCAGAACCATACCATGGCAGAACTTCTTGCTCTCACACCGGTCAACAAACAAATCGCTTGCAGGGTGCTGCCATCTATCAACAAACGTACAAAAACAAGTGGCGCAGCGCCAGCAGCGCTGGACAATTTGAGATTACTCAGTTATAGATCGCTAGCTCGCGCGACTTCCCGCCTACAATGTTATAAATTCATGAACTACAAGAGCACTGACGAATGCTATATGCAAGTAAAACAGGGTGAGTTTCAACTGAGAAGGTCAGACGACAGCGTTTAACTAACCTACGTGGCTACACAAAACCTCGCGAAGCTGATATTTGTACTATGTGGGTCATCGTTGGACGCGCGAGTTGGCACGTATTTTCACGAAGACTTTGCGTCTCGCGAGAACGAGTCAGATTTATCGTGTCACGGAGGGCCCCGTTTGTTCACTGAAGCAGTAAACATGCAAATTCGTAGTTTCTTTCCTGCTAACGCAGCCGAACAAGTGCGCGACTGCGTAGGGCTGCCATGGTGTCGTCTACTGATCATCCATGAGAGGACGCTCCTAAATTCCGCTAAGGGCGCGACAGTCTATGGGCATTGCGAATAGACCAAACATCGGATAAACACCGTGCATCTGCGCGTTAGTTGTCCGCCTCGATGGAGCAGTGGCTAGGGTGCTCGGCTGCTGACCCGAAGGTCGCGGGTTCGATCCCGGCCGTGGCGGTCACATTTCCAAGGACGCGAAATGGTAGAGCCCCGTGTACTGTGCGATGTCAGAGCACGTTAAAGCACACCAGATGGTCAAAATTTCCGGAGCCCTCCACTACGGCGTCTCTCATAATCATATGGTGGTTTTGGGACGTAAAACCCCAGATATTATTATTATGCGCGTTAGTTGCTGCCGCCAAAGAGGAGCGGCGCATCTTTTCCGCTTCGTCACAAATAAGAGAATCCAGGGTAGAAGTCACGTGGCAGGTCGACGTTGTCGAACGTATGCAGCTGAGGATTAGCAGCTGAGGATTACCGAACTGGCCAGAGAGGAGTTAGGATTGTTGCTTGGAATTTCTGGGGCAGTCGAAGCTCGAAGCGCTGCCGCGTTTGCCGTTGATGATCCTTGCGGCATTCAGAACTCGATGCGCACTTTCACTTTAAATGTTAAAGAATTATCGGTGGTGGTTAAGGGGTCCTTTAAGGCACCAGAGCTCCCGCTATCGAGATTCTTTCCAGGTAACAAAAGAAAGAGAAACATTTCAGTTTCTCATATGAAGGCACCACATTACTGTAGTGTCGTGGTTAGGCGCCCCAACGAAGAAGAAACGCAGCAGCGGGTGGCCCACGCGGCTGTTGGGGATGCCAGCAAGCCACGGGCACAATGTGACGCGGAGCGCCGCAGAAACATGACCGTCCGGATCAAGTGCTCGTCAGAATCTCTTTATAACTTCACTTTACAGTACGTTTCCTAAGGGCCCCTAGCGGCGCATACATCATCGTTGCCGAGCAGCCAGCAAGGAGCAAATCATGCTTTACATAACATGCATGTCATTATTTACATTTTAGGACCTGCGATTTATGTTCGTCGTACAGTCACGTCGCGCAGCATCAATTTTGCCGTGTATCACGCTAGCGAACAGGACGCAAGTGCACCATGAGCGTGACATGTAAATCAGGTAGTACATAACGGGCTTGGCGTGATTTTCATGTTAGTACCTGCCATTTATGTTGGTCATACAGTCACGTCGCGCAATACCAATTTCGATGTATATCCCTTCCCGAGCCGAATTTTTTCAAGAGTAGAAACAATTTTTTTAGTGTTCTTTTCTAGCTATAAGGCCATTGAAAAGCACGCAAAAAATGAAGGAGACTGTGTGTCATGTCCAGTGTACTGGACACTAGGATTAATTTGTTGCACGTGTGGGTACACACATTCTGCTATCTTCCTTGAAAGAGTGTTGTTGCTTTTGACCCTGTGAGAAGCTCAATCGTCTGAAACACAAAAAACGGTTCGTTTTGATCCAAGAAAAAGTTTCTGATGGTTAGCTGTCACACATAGCGTTCAGCACCACGAAGGGTAAAAAAACCTTGGAGGGAGCGCGCCTAGCGTCCAGAAGTCAGCCTCATGAGACGGCACTCCCTCTTCGTGCTCCATGCTTTTGTTAGATTCCCAGCGTGCCCCACTTTCATTTTCCATAGCTGAGCTTCAATATTGTCAAGTGACAGTGCCTCTTTTTTAGATGCGAAGCAGCTTAAAGGGGCCATGACATGGTCGCCCAACAATTTGCGGTTTTTGGCTAAAAACGAAGGTAGATGGTCAAATATGCTTGTACACGTGTGAAAACTGAACTGTAAAAGAATATTTCAGTCCAAAATAAGCCGGGGAAGTTGTCGGCTGTAAACTCCGCCCACCGCCGGCGACCGCCATTTTGCCATGGTTTGCGTGACGTCACTAACTGCGAGGAGCAGTGACGTCGTCTGCTACGTTCCACCCGCGGTCAGTGTGTTCACTGCGAGTGTTGGTGTGTTGTTGTTTCAACCGCTGCAAGTCATTTAGTTCCAGAGGCAAGTTGAGAAAAGCAGAAATAGCTCGTTTGCACGCGCAGCTGAACATGGAAGAAGAAGAAGAAGGAGATGTTTAATGGCAAGAATGAGGAGAGGTTGGCCTGGAAAGCAGGTTTCTGGCCTGCTACTCCTCACGGGGGGAAGGGGAAAAAGGGAGAGAGAGAGAGAGATAGAGGGAGGCATGATGAAAGGTGACTATGGTATGGCACGATGAGTCACTGCACACCCTGTCCTGTGCGGGGGTAGAAGACGCACGAAAGTCTCTATACATTAGTTCCATTCGCAAATGCTCTAAAGACGAGCATCTAAGCCTGTCTCACTCAGAAATCGTAACAAGCACTTTAAGCTGCGTTGGGCGTGATCCAAACGTTCCAAAGCACCCAAAAGCTTCTCCTCTGAAAAGGGTCGGCAGTCCAGACAATCTATGAGGCGCTTTAGTGATTGTCTTTCTGTCGCGTATTGAGGGCACACACACAGGGTGTGATAAATAGTCTCTGACGTGTGGCACACACTGCAGTTAGGGTTTTGCTACTGTCCAATCTTGCAAAGGTATCGTCGTTTATTTGCAACACCCAGCCGCAGTCTGTGTAGTAGTGTTTCCTGGTCTCTCCTTAGTCGGCACGGAAGACGAAAAGCACGACCAGAGTCAAGTCGGTAAAGGCGCTCGTGGCGATAATCAGGGTCATTCCATAGTCGTGTCATGGATATTTTCATAGCCTTAGACAGCAAGGCGTTGATGTCATATCGGGAAAAGTGAATCGATATGACTTCGCCGCTAGTGTGCGCCATTTTCGCTTCGGCGTCAGCTGGTTGATTCCCAGCTATGCCACAGTGACTGGGAATCCATTGTAATGCAACGGTATGTCCGGATTGAGACGCCTCAGTTAGCATGTTCATTCTGAACATGGAACACGGAATGCAGACCGTGCAGACGCTCGCACAGCAAGCTACTCGTTACGTCACGGCTAGCGAGCGTGCCAGTGTTGCCCGACTCTCAGGCCGCTCGCTCGTTTATAAAAATATTCAATTATAAATTAACGGCACGACCAAATGCGCTAAAATTTCGCCAGCTTGTCTGTGCACATACAAGGATCAACCTACATATTACACAGATTACGGTCGAAAATTGGGTGTCATGGCCCCTTTAAGGAGAATTTCAATCCGGTGTTGGTGGTGGTCGCGGTGTGCTGCGTGACCACCCTTACTGCGCTTGCGCAAACCCTTTCAAAAAAAGAATAAAAATAAAGGCCTCCTCTCCCCCTCTCTCTCCTCTAGGCATCCCTCCCGCGGTGACCACACCCTTACTGCGCATGCACGTCCCCTCCCCTCTCCACCCTCCTACGCTCCCCCCCCTCTCTCCTCTAGGCATCTCTGCCCGCGGCGTCCATACCCCCCACTGCGCATGCGCGTCTACCCCCTCTCTCTCCTCTCCTACGCTCCCCCCTCTCTCGCCTCGCGACGCCGACGCAGGCAGCATCTGCTAGCGAGTTTCTTTATCTTTTTCCCGCTCCATATTTAGCACGATGAGTGCCAATCGCATCCCGGTGTCCAGTATACTGGACATAAATACATTCTCGCATTGCCAGCAAGCTTCTGGTTACAAACGCTACCTTTTTGCAACGATGTATCAAGGAGACATAGGACAGCACGCACGATTTAAATTATTTGAATTGCGCGAAGAGAGCTCCCAAAATAATTTTGTATACTTGACCACATCATGCGTGCTCGTTTCCGGGTGGATGACGCCATTACTCTGCGGCGCCCCCATCAGAAAATGGGACTTAAGGAGGAACTACACTTAAAAACATGTTGCTGGACTCTTACAGAAGCTACCAAAGTGGTTTCGGTTCAGATTGTAGCTCTACTTGCTTTTCTGCACCGCTTTTTTCGTTATGTCCAGTATACTGGTCGCTGGGTCGGAAACGAATATCAATCTAGCGAAACGGCCACGAGTGCACGCTGTACATGACAAGTCATGCTGTACTTGGTATGTCATGATTTCCACATTACAACTGGTCATTTGTGTTCGCCAAAGTGTCACGTCACGTAGTACGAAATTTGGTGTATATCAGGCCATGGAAACGGCCGCGAGCGTGCCATGAGCGTGGGATGCAAGTCATGTTGCTCATGACATGTTATGATTTCCATATTACCATTTGTCATTAAGGTTATTCATACACTCACATAACGCAATACCAAATTTGGTGTACATCAAGCTAGCCAAACGGCCGCGAGCGTGATATGAGCGTGGCATGCAAGTCATGTGGCACATGACATGGCATGATTTCCATTATACCACTTGCCATTTATGTTCCTCATACAGTCACGTCACGCAATAGCAAATTTCGTTTATATCAAGCTAGCGAAATCACCTTCAGCGCACCATGAGCGGGGGCATGTTGCACATGAATGCACGTCATGACTTTCATATACCACTTGTCATTTAGGTTGGTCATGCGAAAATGTCTCATCGTACCAATTTTTAGATATATCAAACTAAGGAAACGGCCGCAGGAGCACCACGGCCACAGTCATGTTATGCCATATCAATTTTGGTATAAATCATTATTAACGATGCGGCCTGGAGAGCCCAAACTCGTAGGCTGCTCAATAGATAGATAGATAGATAGATAGATAGATAGATAGATAGATAGATAGATAGATAGATAGATAGATAGATAGATAGATAGATAGATAGATAGATAGATAGATAGATAGATAGATAGATAGATAGATAGATAGATAGATAGATAGATAGATAGATAGATAGATAGATAGATAGATAGATAGATAGATAGATAGATAGATAGATAGATAGATAGATAGATAGATACGCTCAAAGTCGCTTAAGTTTTCTGAGAAATGCTTCACATTTGAAAGTCTGATTTTCAGTGTCGCCATTGTAATGTCGTGGCTAGGTGGGCCCAACGAGGAAGAAACGCAGCAGCAGGTGGCCGACGCCTCCAGCCATGGGCACAGGTGAGGGGCAGGGTTCTGTTTGGTGTTGCTGAAGTCTGTTGCCAGACTTCTAGGTTAGTGTTCCCAGACTGCCTCCAAATCTGGCGGCTATATTGGCCCCTACAGTTCCAGCTTTCCCGTAAGGCTATTGTGTAATCCGCAGTGCATTTTGCAAGTGTTTAGACGGTGCTTTGAAAATGGCAGCTTTAATTAGGTCCAGTATATTGTGCCGGCAATCGCTGCAGCCAATCAGGCGAGAATGCCGGCTATTTACTGTTCTCAGATATTGTGCCGCCAGCAGTTGTTAAGTTACGTCCAGCATGTTTTCCCATCGGCTCTCACTGTTTTACTGTACTGCATCTCAGAAGTACCTTGCAGCTCTGTGGAAGCTGCAAGGCTTGTTAGCCAATAGGAATGGCGAACGCCGTGTTCATCCGCGTCGCGTCGTCTGCTCGTCATCTCTTTGGCGTCAGCTCGCCTACCTTGTCGATACTTGATCCTTGCAGTTAATACAAAACGCAAAAAGCTCTGCGGGAATGCCACCTTGCCGTTTCTTTATGTTCAGAAACTCACTTGTACAGGACGTGTTTCTTTCTTTCTTTCTTTATTAGTTTATTTAGAACAACACTGAATTGTCCAAGGGGACACGGCTAAAGGCAAAAATTGCCTGACTGGGCCGTGCCACTGATGTAGTCGGGGGTCTGCCCATGGGACCGGAACCAGCCATGTAGCAGGGAGAAGTCGAGCAGAGTAGCCGGAGCTGACAACAGGAGGGTTTATTTACAGTATTTACATGGTAGCGTGTTTTTACATGATGCAGGAAGATGATGCTCAGGAGCGCCTCGGCGCTCGCGTTTTAAGGCCTTAGCCTTCCCAAGATTCCCTGCACGGGAAACAATAAAGTCCACGATAGTCCAATCCTGGATGTCGTCTTGATCTCCGCCTCCAAATGGGAAGGTCAAACACCGCCTCCTTCCCCGCCCTGGAAAGAGGGAAGAGGCACGCCCAGTTCGCC
The DNA here is from genome assembly GCA_030522465.1 of Rhipicephalus appendiculatus. Lineage (NCBI taxonomy): Eukaryota > Metazoa > Arthropoda > Arachnida > Ixodida > Ixodidae > Rhipicephalus > Rhipicephalus appendiculatus. The sequence continues at coordinate 115,271 of JALIZH010014178.1, read as the reverse complement.
CGTCGGCGAGGGAGATGAGCACTCAGGACACAATACGGCCTCGCACTGCACTGCACAATGACCTGGCCGAGGTGACGCACCTTCCTGTAAACCAGCCGTGTAATCAGGTGCAGCGATGACTCCCCGGCAGCGGCTGCGACGCAGGTGCCTCTCAGGCGGCTGCCACGAATGCACTCTCGGAGTGTGGGAAACGTGTCTCCCAAGTTCTCGGCTGAGTGTTCGGTGTGTCGCGTAGCACAATGAACAAAGCAAGCAGCCTCGCCTGCAAACTGCCCCTCCTAGGCCATACCGTCAAAGTCGGTCCGGTGAGTCGAAAGGGATTTGACGAGGTGCGCCGACCGCCCTGAAGGATTCAGAGCAGGTTTGCCGTGTTGTCGCCGCTACTGGTGCTCTTCGGGGAACGCTGACCCGGGAATAAAGCAGGGCAGACTGGCGAAATACTTTCGATCGTCCAAGTGGCGCTAAGCCATAAAGTCCGATCATAACACCACCCATACAGCAGTAGCAGCAGCAGAAAGACGACATTTTGTAACATGAAAACATACATGAAAATCAATCATTATACTTGTTTACACTGCTGAAATGCACAATTCATCAAAATCAAAAGCAATAATCGAAAAAAAAAACATGAATGTTATCAGTTTGACAGGTACTTAACACTAAAAGGTAGAAACATAAATATAACAGATGATGCACGTGTAACTCTCGAGCAAAAAATGATCAGCAACCAAGAACAATCTGATGGGGCTCATGAGCCACATGCGAAAAAAAATAAAAAAAATACATTGATGCAGAATCATAGTGTACATAGAATAACTTTGGTTTTAGTCCTCTGAGAATAATAATTCTCTAATCGTTTTTTGAAAAGTTTGCTTAGTAATTCCAGAATTTAGGAGATCTGTGGTTAAGGCATAGTTGTTGAGGAGGTTTGGAATTTGCACCGCAAGTTTTTGTTCACCGTAATTTGTTCTACTACGTGGAATAGGTATAAAACTATTTCTGAAAGTATAGCCTGTCGTTTTTACACAGTATTTACTCTGGAAGGTATGTTTGTCGCTCTGAAATTGCCGCATAATCTCTAGAAATAGCTTATATGTATGGAGTTTGGACACTGTAAATATTTTATATTTGCAATAGTACGTTTTCGTGCTGACTATATGTCCTAAGTTTTCTATTGCACGCAGTGCGCGGTTTTGAAGTGTTTGAAGTGATCCTAAATTATACTGAGTAGTGGTCGACCAAATTAGAAGACAGTATGTTAAACGGGAATGTACTAGTGCGTTATAAATATGGTGTTTGACGCTTGTTGGTAGCAAATATCGCAACCTGTTCAGTGCACCTACATCGCGGGCAATACTAGTTTTGAGAGAATCAATATGGGGTGACCAGGACATATTCTCATGGAATATAACTCCTAGGAATTTGGCTGTGCTTGACTGTTCAATATTTATTTTTTGAAATTGTAACTGAGGTTGAGAAGGCGTGTTCGTTCCTTTTGATTTAAAGAGCAAGTATTTTGTTTTGCTTACATTTAATTGAAGTTTATTTGCATTAAGCCACAAGTTTAATCTTTGTAGCCATGTGTTGGCTTGTTCAAAGATATTGTGCAATTCCCTTCCTGAGAAGAACACGTTGGTATCATCGGCATATAGTATAATGTTAGAGTAGCCCTGTACCTGAACAATATCATTGATATACAACAAAAATAGAACAGGACCTAAAACTGAGCCTTGGGGTACGCCGTATTTAATAGACAATTTCAGAAGTAACACCATTTATCATAGTGTACTGTGTTCTTGACGTTAGATAACTTTTTATTAAAGATAACGCGACGCCACGAATACCATAGTGAGGTAGTTTTTCGAAAAGAACGTTATGTTGCACGCAATCGAAGGCTTTTCTAAAATCAAGAAATATGCCAAGGGTTAGCATTCGGTTTTCAATGTTGTCAAGAATTTGTTCCTTTATTTCAAGTAAAGCAGTTTCTGAAGATTTATTTTACAGAAACCATATTGCTCTTGTGCAATTATTTTGTTTGTGTTTAAAAAGCCACCCAATCGTTTGTTTATAACGTGTTCGGCAATTTTTGCGAAAAGAGATAGTACGGAGATCGGCCTATAGTTATTCATATCGTTAACTGGGCCACCTTTATGAATAACGGTCACTCGGGCCAGCTTCATTTTATCCGCAAACACGCCAGTCGAAAGAATTAAATTACAGATGTGTGCAAGAGGTATGCTTACAAATTCGCTAACGGCTTTCAGCGGCTTCACCTTTACATCATCAGCACCAGCAGCACAACTGTCTTTTAACGATGAGATTATATTCTGGACCTCCCGCTCATCAGTGGGCACCAAGAACAGAGTAGAAGAACACCGATTTGATATATATTCCGATGGAGTCACCGATACATTGGGTTGTGAAGATGAACCAACATCTGTAAAATGAGCATTGAATGCATTTGCAATCTGAACATCTGATAGCCCGCTTTGTTGAAATTTAACTTTATTTGTTATAGAAACTCTATTCATTACCTCATTGATCGCCTTCCACATGAGATCTGAACTTCCCGATAGAGCAGTGAACTTATTCATATAATATTCTTGTTTGGCGCGTTTAATATCAGAGTTTAGTTTATTTAGTTCAGATTTGAACACCCGGAAGTCATCTTCGCTTCTAGTTTTTAGAAAAGTTTGAAAGAGCCTGTTGCGTGATTTAATTCTGTTATAGAGCTCGCGTGATATCCAAGGCTTTCTTGTTTTGTGTTTTTTTTAGCTTCACAAGGGGGAAGCATCTCTCGTATAAGAGCGCAAAGGTGGATATAAAAGCATCGTAAGCTGTGTTTGCGTCAGTATCCGCAGTAACTTCCTCCCACTGATAGCAAGAGATCAATTCTACGAAGTTTTTTACGCTTTGTTCGGAGTATACCCTTTTGTAGTTTTCGTGTGTTCTTTGACAAGGCGCTTTAGAAGGCAATAGACAATATATCGGTAAGTGATCGCTAAGATCACACATCAGGACCCCTGCTCTGGTATGTTCCGTAGGAAAACTTGTTACACAGAGGTCAAGCGTTGTCTGTGTTGTAGGTGTAATGCGTGTGGGCCCGTCAATGACATTTGAGCACCCGTATGACTCAAAAAATTTCTTGAAAACGCTTGAAATCAAGATTGGTCGGACAAGCGTCTATGTTAAAGTCGCCTATTAATATTGTTTCAAGTTTGAGTTGAGTGCTTACTTCAAATAATTTTTCAGTAAATTCCAAAAACATGCTGAGTGACCCTGAAGGTGGACGATAGACAAGTGCGATCAATGTTTTCATGCACTGAATACCAATACATTCATAGGATTCATTAACAGCTTTAAGATCAGGAATTGTACTATACGACAAGTCAGAACGTACATAAATAGCAATGCCGCCACCACGCTTCTTCATTCGATGTGCAGACACACAGTCATATCCGGAAATTAGAACACATTCGTCCTCTGATGTAAGCCATGTTTCACTAAAGCAAAGTATATCAAAGTGGTGTTTCAGTTCCAATATATATAAATTAACATCATCAAACTTATTTTTTAAACTCCTTACATTCAGATGGAAAATAGAAAGCGGACACTGGTTCTTTAAAGTTGCGACATCACGAGAAAAATGGAATTGCAGGGTTGCCATTTTGGTTTAATGAACCCGATACCCCTCTTTCCATCACTTCTCACGCTATCAGTTCAAGGCCACAAGAGTGGCAAGGTCATCCTCACTGCGTATGACCACAGCACGGTCACCGCTCTTTCTGCGCACCAGAACCTTTCCGTTTGAGTGCCATACATATGCGTATCCTGAAGTCTGGGCCCACTCCTTTGCCTTTGATAGGACAACGCGTGATAGCCGTGTCATATTTTCACAGAAAAAAACGTGTCCGTGGTCCTTTAGTTGCTTCTTATTTGCAAGCCAGATGTCGCGAAGTTCTTGGCGTGCAAAGCGTATAATGATACCACGTGTTTTGCCTGGTTTAGCCGGAAGTCTGTGTATTGCAGCAACGTCACTCTTGTTCAAGAGTGGGAGCTTAATTTGACCCGCTATTTCATTTACCTTCATCATTAGGTCTTCCTTCTGGCTTTCAGGAACGCCGTGTATTTCAATGTTTAGCCTACGACTACGGCATTCGAGGTTGTCGAGATCCAGTTTGATCTGGGCCAATTCATCGCTCGGATTAGTGCGTTCAAGTTTGTCTACTCTGTTCGATAGCTGCGAGGTAGCTTTTTCTTGTACCTGTAGCCTCTTCTGGAATTCATCGAATTTGTCAGATAGATGTTGAACAGACGATTCCAGCTCCACCAATCTCGTTGGCAAGACCAAAAGGGCATCAAGCTTTGCTTCGATTGACGTAAGTCGAGTAGACAATTCAGTGGGTGGCGTTTTACGGGTGGTTTCAGCATCCGTCCCCTGCCCCATCCCCCGACATGATTCACATTTCCATGATTTCTTAGAGCTATCGCGCTTTCCAGCGAAGGCTTCTTCAGCTATACCGGAGCAAGTGCCGAAATGAAACTTGAATTTACACTCACAACAAGTCATGTACAAGCCATTATCAGGTACGGCTGAACGGCACACACAACACCGCGACATTTAAACAGGCACTAAAATATTCACAACTCTAGCAGGTTTTGGCAGCAGCGGCAGTTATATAAAAGAAATATCGATAGAACACACCAACCTGTAAAATACAGAAGCGGAGCTTAAAATTTGCCGTCCGTCCGTCGCTGCCGCCACTGCCAAAATGACCAGACACGCCTCCTGGTTTCCTCGGTCCCTCTGGTGTCGCTGCTGGTCTTGATGTCACGTAAGATTGTAGGGCCTTGATAAACCTCGGCGGGAATTTGGAAAAGGCGTGGGCCAGAAGCTTCTTGTTTCGCTGGATAATGGGTCCAGAGTCGCAGCAGGTTTGGTCGACAGCAGGTTGTAGCTGTAAAATACAGAAGCGGAGCTTAAAATTTGCCGTCCGTCCGTCGCTGCCGCCACTGCCAAAATGACCAGACACGCCTCCTGGTTTCCTCGGTCCCTCTGGTGTCGCTGCTGGTCTTGATGTCACGTAAGATTGTAGGGCCTTGATAAACCTCGGCGGGAATTTGGAAAAGGCGTGGGCCAGAAGCTTCTTGTTTCGCTGGATAATGGGTCCAGAGTCGCAGCAGGTTTGGTCGACAGCAGGTTGTAGCTGTAAAATACAGAAGCGGAGCTTAAAATTTGCCGTCCGTCCGTCGCTGCCGCCACTGCCACTGGCTTTTGTGAGGATCGCGGTTCTTTTAGGGGCGAAGCTCCTTAGGGGGGTGGGTCGTTCCCTCCTCTGTAATATGTAGTAGTAGTAGTAGTAGTAGTACGTAGCCACGTATAGTGGAATGTATCCACTCCACGTGATAACGATGACGATGACGCTGATGACCATGAAGTAAAAGCGCGTTCCAGACCACACATTCTCTTTCTGCCATGGATGAAAACGATCGTGAACGCGCTCTCGCCCTCGAAAGGCAAAGCGGCAATGCCGACAACAAACGTTTCCCTGAGCTTAACGTCATATAAGAGGCAAACAAAATCAGGGGAATCCCTCCTTGTGGTCCGTAGAGCTCTTGAACAAAATCATCATCTACCCCATATGTAACTATAAAACATTGTGTGTATACTTTATCAATATGTAAATAATGAAACATTGTGTATATACTGTATGTATAATCATACAACACCCCCGCGTTTGTGTGTCAGGTCTTTGTATGATGATCGAGTGGGCAAAATTTACGGGGATTGATGGTTTACCAGATTACCTCCGCAGCTTCGCCCACTCGTCATTATTCACTTCGTGGATATGGCGTGATTTTTTACATCAGCGTTCATACAGGCGTTTTCACCAAGTTCTTCTTTGACAGCACGGTCGACGCACTTTCAGCAGCAATCACGTACCATTCTTGGGTGGAACAGCAAATTATTGGCACAGAAAACATTGTAGACATTAAGGGTGTTTCGCATCGTCAACGCATCACATCCGCTAATGTTGTGGCGACGTCTGCTCAATTAACATCAAACCACTTTCACGGCTCGGCACCACCTCGGTAGTCCTAGAAGCATCAAAACAAACGAGCCATCTAGATAAGAGTGAAAAAAGATACCTGATTCTGTGCCCTCAGCGTTAGATGAGACTAAGCGATGGCAGATTATACCACTTATTTACTGCTCTCCAGGAAAAGAGCCAGTCAGAAGCACGAATTCAGATGGAAGCGGATGATCTGGGCTGTATGGGGGCTGCCATGTTGCTGTACGTCATCGCGGTCGGGGTGGCTACGAGCCTGTAATCTCTGCAATATTTCAGATATTGCGAAGTGCATGAGCGAAAGGCTTAACGTGCCACGTATCGCTGTAACGTGTCATGGGACAAGCACACCTAAAGCCCTTGTACCTCGTTGATAATGAAACAGTTAAGCCCGGAACTATATTATGTGCTGCGAAAGGATACTGCCTGCGTAGACCACGTAGCTTCGACAGTGCTGCAAGGTATTTGTGAGATGGAGTATAGTGTCCGTGGTGTGCTGGTGTCACTGGGGCGCCAGTAACCTACGTGTCGCTTCGCGCTTCTCAGTATTTTGCCAGCGTCCGTGATGTGCCCTGGCCACTGGGGCGCCATATCGAGCACGTTATGAAGCGCCACACTGTCTGCGACGCTATTAAATCAGTTTTCCCAGCGAATGCGTCGCTGTGCGTAGTCGACATGGAACGCGCAGCTACAGATGAAGAGTTCTTTTCGAAATGAGTCAAATTCACCAAAACAGAATTTGTGAAAACAGTGAAAATTTGTTACGCAATGTAAATACAACGCTTTCAAACCTATTACGCGATATATTTTACATGTCAGCTAGTAGAAGTTTACGGCCACAATTAATTAAAAAATATACAGCGGACTTGACCAATATTAGCATGATAACTTTGGATTTGGCTCATATTGAAATGACACATTCAATTCGAGGCGGTATTCTTGCAAAAACTTTATTGAAATCGACTTTCAAGAGCAGTATGATAGAGTTTTGGCCGAAAAGCCATCAAAGATAGGCAACAGTGCTTCAATTAAGGGCCTTCAACTATACACGAAGAGCCGGTGCGTCTTCTTCGCAGCACAAGCAGCTCTACTCGAAATCTTCTGTATGATCATTTTCTTTGGCACGCCTGAGGACACTGACAAAATAAGCGAGCTCTTGATTCTCTTGCCATGAACTGCCGAAATGCTTTACGAGAAGGCTCGTCACATCTATCAGTTTCATTTTGTTGACATGATGAGTGTACAGTGGGCATTGCACGGTAGCTTGTGCAAGGGACTTTCCCCTCTTTAGGACTGGCACGAAATTCGATACGGAAACATTATAGTGGTGTTCTGCTCTAACTCTAGGGCTTCTACCAGCTGCATTTCTTTGAATGTAGAAGACCTTGGTTTCTGTTATCTTAAACGGCAAGCTGGATGTCGATTTCATCTCTGCCGTACAGTAGGCTTTCCAGTCATACACGTACCAATGTTTTCAGAGCTCTAGCACAGTGCCATGATATGAAAAAATCATTTGGTAGCTTTGGGGATTCAGGACTTCTTCGTTTTTTCTTCGTGAGGATTTGTTCCTCACGTCCTTTTCAATCCGGCCAAATACCCTGTCTGGAGGTAAAAAGCTCTGCTATTGGCTTACTGGATTTGCCTCATTTCGATCCGTACAGCGCACGGATCTGGCTCAATTTCGTTTTGAAACGAAATCTGTAAGCACTCGTAGCTGGTTGTATTGACCCATTTCGTTTCGATAACTGTTTTACAGGAAAGTTGAGAGTATGTACGTGCCAATGGAGCTTTATTTGAGCTAGTTTCGGTTTCTGGATTTAGCTCATTTCGAAAAAAAAACTCCTCAGATATACTCCATACTGCGGAGACAACGAGTCCGATGTATCGCAAAGCTTGCCACGAGTGTCTTAACTTCTGCGACGCCATTCAGTTGCCCGGTAAAACCGTCGTTGCGCGTGGATGTGCTACTCTTGAGACACAATCGAGTACGAACGCGTGAATTCCCTACTTCCGAGGCGCGATGAGCAGAGGCACTTGCGAAATGCACAGCGGATTACAAAAGAACTGTGCGGTAAAGCTGGAATTGCAGGGACAGATACCCCGAAGTCTGTCAAATAAACTTCTCCCACACCAAAGACAATCCTGCCCAAGAAAACGACCGTCTGACTCAAGTGCTGGTCACAAAATCTCTATAACTTCATTTTACAGTACGCCACTTTGGCGCCCCTAGCGGCGCATACACCATCGCTGCAGAGCGAGGTGCCGCCCAGCAACTCGATTAACAAAACCGAAACTAGAATAAGCAACATCGCGGCACAACAGGTTAGAAGTACGAAAAATTTTCCTGTGTGCTCGTAAATTCCCTACTTTATAAATTACCCTATTCATAAGGCTTATATAAACTAAAAAAAAAAACAACTGACTTCTTGGCCATCCCCCCACAGTGGGTGTCAGCGAAATTTCATGGGTGAACAAGGACAAGGGAAGAAGACGACGACGATGAGAACACCAGGCAAAGGGTGCGTGCCATGTGCGGAGGAGAAGAAGAAGAAGCAGGCCAAGAGTCAACAACGTCATCCTGCAAGGTATGGAGTCTTAAGCCGCATTCACACTGCAGTCGCATCTGTCATAAATGCCGTATCGCGTAACTGCTGGAACATCCGTTTGCGCAGCTAGCGACCACGTATGTTCACATCGAGCCCTTCGGATAAGATACGTTTTTTTACGACGCGTCAATCACCGGTGCGTTGCGTCCTCGCTACAATTGTTGCAGCTTAGCGAAGTTCGTGTGTTTGGCTATGAAAGGGCTAGAGTGGAGAAGCTCTCATTAACGCGCCTTGCGTCTGCCGTATAGTCCGGTCATGGTGTGGCTTGGGCGGCCGGTCTGGTTTCTACGAACGCCTGTTCTCTCTTCTTGAAGCGACATGAAACGCCGCTACACGAGTGGAATAGAATATAAATTCTAAATTGAGCGAAAACAGATAAATAGGCTACAAAGGGACCGATCCACGTTATGCCGGCGTCTTCAGGGACCAAATACGTGCACGCCAGCACCAAATATTTGCCTTGAAGGTTTTGCAACTCTTGAATTGTCAATAATCGCCGAGCTTCCATACATTCTAACTTCCACCTCCATCTTCGAGCCAGCCGGCGTTCTGCTGCTCCTTGTCGCAATACGTTTTCTGACGCTGGTCGTGCAGTGTGGGCCTTCGACGCACTTCTTCTGCGAGAAATTCCTCACTACGCAGCGACGTTCCTTCCTTACTGGTCATGGTTACTAGCCACGGGCACACCGGCAAATCGCTACTGCATTGCTTTCAAGACGCGCAATCTGGGGAGGCCGGAATCCCCGTGAGCGGAAAGTGAAAACTAAATCTGCTTTGCCCATTGGTCGCGCCATAAGGTTCACATCGGAAGTTGTCGTAAAAGTGGCGCGCCCGCCAACATTTGCGCACAAAACGTTACGTACTTTACGCTAAATAGAACAACGTCTGAACAAGCTGATTACGTTGCTTCAGCTTACGCTTATGATTACCACTGACGATCCTTACGTAGTGCACGTAGTTCTGAACAAGGCTTTAATTTCTTGCTCCGAAACATTTATTGTCTTTTTTATCTTTATTGCTAATTTCAAGAAAAGTGAGAATTACTACTATTGAGAAGTGCCTATTTTCATGTTCCCCCCACGTGCAATGTAAAGTAACGTCACATCAAAGCTGCTCTAATGAGAAGCTTGATGGGTCTGACTTGAGAACACACTGTCGTGTCTGCAGGAAGTGCAAAGTTATATTGGCCAAGCGGTAGCCGGAAAATTTCAGGCGAAGGATTGCATGGGTTGTCTGTAATCACACCATCCAGCGAATTTGCTTCGCGGCTCGGTGTCGTCACTGATGACTCAGTCTTTGGTCGTCACAAGTTACATAGCGCGTACTTGCACATATTCGAACACTGATTGTGTCTATATTTTGCCATTTTATTGGAAGATACGACCAGAATGTGTTGTGGCTGGTGGGTTGTTAACACTTCGGTAAGGTAGAACAAAAATGATTGATCACTATCGATTGGACTAATTCGCTTACAGAGGATATTTCGTTTCTCATTTAGTAAGGATATTTATTTTCTCATTTGGGCAACATCCGTCAACACCGAATTGTCCAGAATTATTAAGATTAGAGAAGGATTCGTAATATCTTGAAGTGCTTATAAATGTGTTAGCGTGTTAGGAATATTGTGTTTTGGTAACAAATTTCCGTGGCACTATAGGGACGCAAACACTGCCCATTACATCAAGTTTTAAATTCACACGGTGGTGCATGGGAATGTTGCTCCGACCTTTGTCACCGATGTAATCTCGTTGGAAGGGAATGTTTTTTACACTAGACTGTAACACGAACATAGCATCATATCGCTACGATGATTCTTTCTGCAATCATCTAACACGAAGAAAAATTCTTGCAGGTCCGGTAAGCAAACCCAAGACCAAGGTTCTTTACGGGGCTCACGCTGCACGCTCCGGGAGATCATCTTCATCAAAGTTCTTTGTTGCCTGTGCGCCATGAAAATGTAGGTACAATTTTTAATAGCACAGCTGTATTTCTTTGTCGACTCCGCCTTTTTGGTGCCCTCCAATGGGAAAAACAGATTCGATTTCTGACTTTTCGAAACCTACGTGGCGAATATCATTAAGCAAATTCAGTACATTCGCATTCTCAGGTGAGTTTTTATCTGCCATCAATATTTTACAGCCAGTTCTCGGGCTGATGTCAGGCTGAACAATGTTGTACAATACACCAGCTGATTCAGAATGCTGTATCTCCACTGCTTCAAATTATGAGGTTGTTTAGCACTCAATCATCTTATGGCACGGTAAATTTGCTCCAATCAATAACAGGCTTCTTCCCTCGAAAGTCGTTGAATTTATTTTATTCGAAAGGTTGCCGTTAGGCAAAAGATAGTTGCACAGCCGCACAAAAAGTAAGTTTTTCGTGAAAAGTGACCTGTCAGTATTGCTTAGTGCCTACTTTATGAATACGCCTAGTCGAAAAGTGATGTCGAAGGTTCGATCCCAGCAGTGGCGCTCGCATATTAAGACGGTCCAAAGGGCAAGCACGCTCGCTCACCATGTAATCAGTGCATGTTGAAGAACTCCAGGCGACAAAAATTGCTCGGTAAACATATTTTTTTTATTTATTCAATGACAATGCGAAACCAATTTATTTTATTTATTTTTTGCGTTCGAAAGCAAATCTTTGAGAACTACCGTTGAGCCCCGCTTGGCCGGTGCAGCGTTTATTTACCGCATTCGCCCGCACACTACTACCAGTATTACCGCTTGCAAATGCTGGATAGTGTTGGCTGAATGATGGTATGTGTTTCTTATGCACTCCAATAAGCATCAGCATTTTATATCTGCATCAAAAGCAAAGAGCTTTTCTCTTGGTAATATGTGTCAAAGTTCGTATATTCTCACGAACGTGTGGACAATCACTTAAGCTGGCATTCCGCGAATTTATTAATTGCAAGAAAGCTTGTGGTTAATAGAAACAAGAAATCCACAATACTTTGACATTTTGAAAATCCTGTCCACTTCAGGAGTTTTTCAAAGCATCAATGTTTTATGCTGTGCACGGAGTAACGACAAGATCCACAGAAGAATAAAAACGAAGCATTTCGTTTGGAGTTCTCGCAAGGAGGCGATCGCGTTGCTTGCGAAATTCCAGAGACTTAATGTCCTTTCTTCAATTGATGCTATGAAGTCAACAATAGCTTTCAGGTAAAAAACAAAAAAAAACGGAACTATATAAGGCACCGCAGGGAACAGATTTTTGTCCAAAGCATGCATCTTAATACAATGAGTTCGGTAATTGCTACTAACCATACGAGAAAAAAAACCACCACACTTTTTTGTGCGGTAATGATGGAGTCATAAGTAAAGAATACCGATTAGAAAAAAAAGTCGCAGTTTCGCCACTAAGGCGAAGCAATGAATGCGATAGCAAGAAATTAGTTTGTCACACTAAGAACGACAAGCAGCTCGACACTTGCAACGCGCCGCCGCAGCACAAAGAAGGACGCTCGAAAAGAACGCATAGGTATACACAGGACAAGCGTGAACTAACAACTGTCGCTGTTGTTACGTGTTTGTAATTGAGCAACGCGCTGCGAGTGTCCACAATGCAGAAGCCGACGCTGTTGTTGTTGTTGTTGTTGCCTCTGACATGGCTCATACCCACTCAGGGGGGATTAGCCAAGGATTGATTATATGATACTGTTAGACTTTTCGACCCTGTTACTTCTTTTTCTTTTAAACTGCGGCACGTGGAATGACCCCTCTGCGTCTCTTGCCACGCGGTGGCGTCTGACGCCAAGTGTGCCCGGTGTTCTTTTTTTTTCCTTCGACATCATGAGTGGTAAAGAAGGGAGCCACTTTTTCGTGCGCATCTCAAGTGCAGTTTTCGATTAGAAAGAAACTGTAAAAGCGTTGCGTGATAAAAAACACGCTCAAGCTGTTCCAAGATCTGCGTACCGCGAGCGGCAAATGGTGCATATGAATAGCGCGCCGTTATATCGATGGCACGAGCATGGCGTGTGGCTGTGTTGGCTAGCTCAGCAAGCTACGGAGCGACGGGTCGCTGGTTCGAATCACCGGTCAGGTGGTTTGGAATTTTTTCAACTGATTTTTTTTTGTTTATGCCTTTTTATATATACTCATACATATACATATCCGGGACATGACGGCTTCGACAGACGGCGACGGCGAAAATCAACGGAGAGTGTCCATATAATTGCTATCGCAATAAAAAAAAGAAAGCTTTGCAATACAGGTATCAACGACAGTTGCATGTTACGGAGGAAATAATCGCCAAGAAAGCGCCACTCGCACCCTAAACATCTATCGTCTCTTTTTCTCGCAGCGGACTTGAGTTCATCATTACATTCCTCCTCCTGGTTCTTATACCATCAGCGGCAATATGTGCATGGTGGATACTTAAGTACAATATCTCCGTTTTTTCTGCTGTGCACTCGCTAACAAATGGAGCACATCAACTCTTAAAAAGTTAGATTATGCTGGGTCCCTATTTTGTCACGGGATGGACCTCACACAAACATTCATCAAGGCCCATTGACACATATAAGAAGAAAAAATTTACGCGCTTGCTCTTTGCAGAAAGTGGTGACAAGCTAAGACTGCCGTGTGCGTGCCAGACCTTCCACATTTTTTTCTTTCTTTCTTTCTTTCTTTCTTTCTTTCTTTCTTTCTTTCTTTCTTTCTTTATTTATTTATTTATTTATTTATTTATTTATTTATTTATTTTTCATTCTTCGTTTCTTTCTTCCTTACTTTTTCTTTCTTGCTTTCTTCATAGCCCTGGTGAAAGCGAAAAAGCTCTGATGGGTGTCGGGTGTGGCGTGTGTGCATGCTGAAGAAGTTGGTATCTTGCCTAATGACTCAAGTTTGTTTGGGCACTGTCGCCGGAACGTGAGGTCGTGCGCTCACGTTCACGCAACAAACGAATTCTGGCAACGCAAAAATTACTAGCGACATCGATGAAAGCTTAGAGTGCCATATCGGAAACGGCGTATCATCCACAAGCCCGCCATCAAAAAGGCATCGGCCATCGGGAAACCCCGCACACAAATACGCCTGTGTCCGGAAGACCTTGGAGGGTCGAATTTCTCGCGCCGACCGGCGCCGTGTTTCTCGCGTACGACAACGCCGCCACCGGAATCTGTAACGCATAACAAGCTTGCCTTGAAAATGCGCGGAACGAAGGCTAATGACTGACATTTCAAAAGCTTATCACATGCGCTTTGTTGGCGTGAGGTAATCGTGTAATTTTTTTAGATGTGAAGCATCTTATGGCGAAGCTTAATCCGGTGGTGGTGGGGGTGGTGGTGGTGGTGTGCCGCGTGGCCTCCCTTACTGCGCATGCGCAAACCCTTTCAAAAAAAATAAATAAAAAACCTCCTTTCCCCCCTCTCTCTCCTCTAGGCATCCCTCCCCACGGCAACCACACACTCACTGCGCATGCGCCTCCCCTCCTCTCTCCCCTCCTACGCTCCCCCCCTCTCTCCTCTAGGCATCCCTGCCCGCGGCGTCCACACTCCCACTGCGCATGCGCGTCCCCCCCCCTCTCTCTCTCCTCTAGGCATCCCTGGCCGCGGCGTCCACACTCCCACTGCGCATGCGCGTCCCCTCCTCTCTCTCCTCTCCTACGCTCCCCCCTCTCTCGCCTTCGCGACGCCGACGAAGGCAGCGTCTGCTAGCGAGTTTCTTGGTTGAAAAAACCGACTGCTCGCGCTGCACAACCGTTCACTGGCCACTCCGTATATATGGCAATGGATTTTGACCTGCAAGGTGGTGCCGGTGGGAGATTTCTCCTGTGCGTTGTTGAACAATAAAAATTCGCAGCGTGCGCGTTAACTAAAAGCAGACTGCGGGTCTCTGTGTCCAGTCGGAGTCTTCTGTCTCTCATTGCCCATTAGCAGCGATTGGCATGTTCCAGTAGGAAACACCGCTCCATCACTGCGTGCTTTGCGCCTCCCCAAGTTTTCTCTCCTGCGCAACGCTGCGATGAGCGCCAGCGTCAACGCCACCGCCAGTGTAAGCGTTAGCGCCCGCTGCTTCACATCTATACATGGTTCCCTTTAGCGGGAGATGGTGTAATTTTTTTTACATTTGTGCCATCATTATCATTCGCCATGCATGTACGATTTCGTGCAATACCGTGGTCCAGATTACACCGGTTTTTTCTTCTTTACAGATGCTTCCTTCCACATACCAGGCCTAGCGCAGAGCCTCCTCGAAAGAATTGGATTCGCTGCTCAAGGAGTCAGAGCAGGGTCGCCGGCCGCGAGATTTCAAGCACGCTTCAGGCCGTACACCCGGAAAGGGAGCATCTTTCGGGCATTGCAGCGCTGGAGGCGAGATGGCATACCTCAATGGCTGCAGAATCTGGTGTTATGGCTCGGCGTAGTCGTCCTTGGGGCTATCACTTTTAAATGGCTGGGCATATTGATCCCGCGTTTGATGATCCAACACTTCCTGGTGTAGGTTTTATTATGCCGTATGCAATCTGACTCGCAAGAATATCCGTTGTTTTAGTGAACGAAACAAGCCAATGGGATTGTGTGTACATTTTGAACATTATTGAATTTGCGTGGGTCCAAACAAAAAATAATAAATGTTCACGGCAAAAAAAAATTATGTTGCAATATATGTCTCACTATATGTAGTTTGTTATTCTAATGTGAGCAACAAAGACAACGGCCGTTCATTAGACTGGCTGTCGTTGTTGTTCACCTGTTAACTGTGGCTCATACTCGCTGCGGCCGACTGGCCAATGATACTTTAGTTATTAAAATGTTATAAACCTTAATTAAGCGTAATGCACTTCACAGAATAGAAAGGCCACAAAGTTATGAAGAAAATTTTTGGACTCCATGAAACTTTTATAGAGTAGGTAGGTAGCCAGTGCCAACGTCGTCTTCTTCGACTGGCCGTAACTGAAACCCGCTCATTTCACTGCGGCGGTATGGCTGTTCCAACACTCACGACCACATCTTAGGTATTTTGGACAGTCCAGAGTTGATCAAACCAGTCGTGGTTTTTGAGCAATGAATAAAATACGTCCTTCGACACTCCGGTGTCCTTGTGTTGCTTGAATGAGGAGCAGTCCCGAAGCATGTGCTTAATATCGCTAACCACACTACAGTCGTGAAACAGCGGAGACCTAAATGTGCCTTTAATGTTAAAGAAATAAAAAAATGCGGATCAATACCGTAATATATATATATATATATATATATATATATATATATATATATATATATATATATATATATATATATATATATATATATTGATACAAGACTTTCGACGAAGTGAAAAAGAGGAGAAAGAAGTGAGACGGCATTCTGGGCTAAGCCATCCTTCCGCCATCATCCATCATCTTGCCTTGTAGAATAAACATTTGTCACCGTAACAGAATTGGTGGAGGTGCTGGGTAACGCATTGGAGCCCCGAAAAAGCGCGGCGGAAGACGAACCACCGGAGCTTCGCCGAAGCCGCTGACTCGCAGGACTTCCGCCGTTACCAGCCATCATGAACCCTGACGGTGACATCCAGCCACCTGCACCTAGCACTCCTGGACAACATTACAGGGAGCCACGCCCGTTCTCGGGGAAACCTGGAGAGGACGTAGAGGAATGGGTCAAGCAGTATCGGCGGGTGAGTCTTTATAACCACTGGGACACTGCCAGCCAGCGGAACAACGTACCACTTTTCCTTGAGGGAACCCCGTTGATGTGGTACGAGAATCATGAGGAGAATTTGATTACGTGGGTGAATTTCGTCGACGAAATCAAGAAGTGCTTTGCCGACCCAACCATGACAAAAAGCCCCCCACCTCCCCGAAGGGGAATCGTGAGGAAATGCGAATGCATTTCGCGCGCGCTTCACTCCATTTATATATGGTGGTTGTGGTTTGAAGAAGGAAAAGGCGCCTAATTTCTGCAGCCCGGTCGGGAGCACGGCGCAGCGCCTTTTTTTTTTTTGCTTTTTCTTGTTTTTTTTATTTTTGTATTTATTCTTTAATTTTTTTTCATATATAGCTCCGCCGAGCTCCGCCGCAGACCGCTTTTAGTTAACGCGCACGCTGCGAATTTTTATTGTTCAACAACGCACAGGAGAAATCTCCCACCGGCACCACCTTGGAGGTCAAGATTCATTGCCATATATACGGGGTGGCCAGTGAACGGTTGTGCAGCGCGAGCAGTCGGTTTTTTCAACCAAGAAACTCGCTAGCAGACGCTGCCTGTGTCGGCGTCGCCAGGCGAGAGAGGGAGAGGGGGGAGCGTAGGAGAGGAGAGAGAGGTGGGGTGCGCATGCGCAGTGGGAGTGTGGACGCTGCGGGCAGAGATGCCTAGAGAAGAGAGGGGGAGCGTAGGAGAGAAGAAGAGAGGTGGGACGCGCATGCGCAGTGGGAGTGTGGACGGCGCGGGCAGGGATGCCTAGAGGAGAGAGGGGGGAGCGTAGCAGGGGGAGAGAGGAGGGGAGGCGCATGCGCAGTGAGGGTGTGGTTGCCGCGGAGAGGGATGCCTAGGGGAGAGAGAGGGAGAGAGGAGGTTTTTTATCTTTATTTTTTTGAAAGGGTTTGCGCATGCGCAGTAATAAGGGCGGTCACGCCGTACACCACCACCACCGGATTAAGCTTCGCCATAAGATGCTTCACATCTAACACCTGCCGGCGCGCACACCTCCTCAACCTATCCTCCTCCTCCTCCTCCGCGGACAACGCCAACGCCGCACAACGCCAACACCGGATGCCTGACATAGCCCGACTATGAAATGCATTCGCATTTAAAAAAACGTGCCGAGCAGACCCTGACCCAACGTGCTCAAGTCCCAGGGGAGACGTGTACGATGTACATAGAAGAGGTTCTTAAGTTATGCAAAAGTGTGGACACACTTATGACTAGAGACCGGATTATAGGCAAATGCCTATTTTTTTCCTTGCGTTCCTATCGCGCCACTTTGATATATGAGCATGAATTAGGGGTAAAGGAGGGCTTTTATAGTGTTTTTATAGTGCCTATAAATGCCTATTTTTTGGGGTTTGTGCCTAAATGTCTATAAGTGCCCATAAATGCCTATTTTCAAAATTGGTGCCTATATGAACGCTATTTAGCCTCAAATTTTGCTTTCGAGTACAGTTTGAGACCGTAATTCATGTTACCGGGCAAAACTGACGTTTCGGAACTTTATGGGGTTCCCTAGTTCAACAAAAATCCGGGAAGCAACCGGTTGCAGCAGTGAAATGGGACGCGCCGGCCACCTTACCCCACCGCACTGACATGGCGCGAGCGGCTGGAGCAGGGGAGAGGAAAAGACGCTATTTCTGCAACCCTAAATGGGAGCACGTCCCAGGCGGGAAGGCGGGAAGAGGAGAGGGGAAGAAGAGGAGAGTGGCGTCTATGGCCGAGGACGTGGCGGGCGGCTTTTAAGGCGAAAGCCTTTATTGTCTCATGCTCACGTCCGTCCGGTGTCCGTCCGTCCGGTGTCCGTCCGTCCGTCCGGATGTCCGTCCGTCCGTCCGTCCGGATGTCCGTCTGTCCGTCCGTCCGTCCGTTTGGATGTCCGTCCGTACGTCCGGATGTCCGTCCGTCCGTCCGGATGTCCGTCTGTCCGTCCGCCCATCCGTTTGGATGTCCGTCCGGATGTCCGTCCATCCGGATGTCCGTCCGTCCGTCCGGATGTCCGTTTGTCCGTCCGTCCGTCCGTCCGGATGTCCGTCTGTCCGTCCGTTTGGATGTCCGTCTGTCCGTCCGGATGTCCGTCTGTCCGTTCGGACGTCCGTCCGTCCGTCCGTCCGTCCGGATGTCCGTCTCTCGGTCCGGATGTCCGTTTGTCCGTCCGGATGTCCGTCTGTCCGTCCGTCCGTCCCGATGTCCGTTTGTCCGTCCGTCCGTCCGGATGTCCGTCTGTCTGTCCGGATGTCCGTCTGTCCGTCCGTCCGGATGTCCGTCTGTCCGTCCGTCCGGATGTCCGTCCGTCCGTCCGTCCGGATGTCCGTCCGTCCGTCCGGATGTCCGTCCGTACGTCTGTCCGTCCGGATGTCCGTCCGTCCGGATGTCCGTCTGTCCGTCCGTCCGTTTGGATGGCCGTCCGTCCGTCCGGATGTCCGTCTGTCCGTCCGTCTGTCCGGATGTCCGTCTGTCCATCCGTCCATCCGGATGTCCGTCCGTCCGTCCGGATGTCCGTCTGTCCGTCCGTCTGTCTTTCCGTCCGTCTTTCCGTCAGTGGAATGACCACACGCTTTCGCCGAACTCACTTTGGAATGTACAAAGTGTCCTTCAATTTTACCGCCGGTTTTCCAGTCCAGTGTTCCCATGGAATTGAAGAACCTCTTTGAAGACTTGGGCGTGGTGGGGGGGCAGAAAACAGGAGGTGCCTGCGCGCAGCAGCAGGAATATGGAGAGCGAATGCGAAACCATGGAGTGCCATCAGGGGAAAATGAAAAGTAGGTAAAAAAAATCAGATGTTCACATGAATTTGTTTCATTTGTAATTTACTCTTAAAGGGCGCTTCACCAGGTCCCATCAGATATTTTAGTCAGATACTGGAAGTGTTCGCGTGCCCAGTGAAGAGCTTTGTACCACAAGAACTTTTTAATTGGTTCATTGCGAGCCGCGAAAGCATGATGCCGGTAGGTGAGCTCATAGGCGTGCGCAGGGTTTCCCTTCAGGGGGGGCCGAAGGCTCGTCGCAGCGCCCCCCCTTCCCTATTAAGTCAATGTATGGGGCAGACTTTGCGCCCTCCCTTCTTAGGTGACTAGGGGGGAGCAGCCGCCCCCTCTGCCCCCCCCTCGTGCGCACGCCTATGGGTGAGCTTGAAACCTTTGCCACTCGCAAGCCAAATTCCTTCCCTGCCCTCTTTGGTATCAGAGAAACTCGGAGCCGGAAGATCACACGACGTTGACGCATCAACACGCCATGCGCACGCAAGATTACACTATGTGCACATGACATGCCCAAGCCAGGTCGTGCCCACAAGCGGTGTTGTATCGTTTCGGCGTTCGCTCTATGGGAAACGTGCAGCACCTACAGGGGGCGCAGCAGTGCACTGCACCTTTGCGCTGCCAGCGCCGCGAGTGGCGACTTGCGGCCACTTCAGTTTCAACTGGCGTGCTACTAATCGTCGTCTCTCCGTCAGATACGCCCGTGTTGTATGCAAGTGCGTGTGCGCGAAGGTGGCAGGTTTGATAAAACGGGCAGGCTTCCAGAAAGTTAACAGTGCATGATTCTTTTGGGGCATCAAATGAAGAGACCGGACATAAATTTACGGAATCAATCATGTTTTCGATGTAGCGTAGTACAGACGCGCGACAGATTGTTTTGAAAGGGTCATCGTGCGGCCGGCCGGCGTAAAGCTCGAAGCATAGACCGTCACCATCGATGTTTGTAAGCATTATTGCTTGCCATTTTGCTTGCTTATGGTTGAGTAAACGATGTCATTTGTGTCTGACATGTGTTCAACCCCTTGCTATGCGCGCGTGCAGTACGGTCGCCGTACTGCACGTGTTGCATTTAGTAAAGCATGGCATTTGCGCGAAGTTTTCTTTGCAGTAGTTCAGCTCCATTTGTAGGCGTTGCTCGGGCTGCATGTGTCCTTGAGTAAGTTTTCCACGTGCCAGCTTTGCACGCGATATTTCAGCTGTCACGTAGCGCAATAGAACGGCGTGGCCCGGCTTCGCTTGCACGCACGGGGCTGTTAAGGGCTATGTCAGTACCTGCATGGGGAATAAATTTTGAAATTCTGGCCGTCTGCGACGCATTTTGCCTGGCATGCGGGACTTCTTCCTTAATGTTACCGTTTACGAACTGCGATACGGCGGAGAAACAGCAGCCGCGTACGAGGGAGAATTGGTGGATCTGTCGACAATTGCTTTCCGCCAACGAATTGTGACTCGAGATCACTTTTCCGGCTGCCCCTCGGTTCCTTCAGCACGGTAAAAATATCAGTTAACTTGCGTGGAGAGTAAAATCACAGTGAACTAGCTACAGCATGTTCTTCATAAACGTGCCCGCGGGATCACTTTGCTCCACGCGGCGTACAATAATCCAGTGTTCCCGTCCGGTTTCTGAAGCACAGTCACGGCGCACAACTGAAAAACTTTGTTCCAGGTGCATAGTTCTTATAGTTATTGGGACAGTTTACGACACAGCAATTCATACGCGACATCGCAAAGCACCGCTAACAACTTGACACGGCTGCGCTCATGGGTCGGCTGCTGCACGGAGCACGCCAATTCGTTTTGTTCACTACCGCACCGCGGCGCCACCGGCTCAGTGCACGTTCCCCATAGTGTACTGCCTGTTTCTGTGGGATGGATCCATCTATGCGTTTGGAGAGGCTGGCATGAATCCTGTACCCTTACCAGGACACAGCGCGTCGCACAGCTGGAACTGCTGTAAGGGACGATGCACCAAAAACAGGCTAAGCGTTGTCAGGGCTGGCGCCGGCACGACGCGGGAACGGCGAGAACATGAACACAAAATAAATATAGGCAGCTAATTCTCGCATCGCTCTCGATTCGAAGAAAAAACTAAAGAAAAGTGCGCACACATTCCGTTTGAATGTTTTAATATTTCTATTAACTTTCATTCTTCTATTCAAGCACGCGATTGCACAAATTACACATGTTGCCTCGAATAATTCTCGCAGTTTCATCAGGGGAGGGAAACTTCCTATACCTTCCATGGAACGCGATTTTCGCTCGCAGCGTAGGACGAACGCCTGGTGTTTGGGGGCGGCACTAAAACATGGCGGCGCTTTGCAGACACGCACTGGGGGACGCCATCTTGATGAGGACTGAGGATCCGAGCGGCGGGGGGGGGGGGGGGCGATTTAGCGCCAAATTCAATTGGGATACACCAGCAAGCCAAATTGAGCGAGTGGAAGGTCTTCAGATGGCGAGCGCACGAAATTTTTCATATTGCGCAACCCGCCACGTGATCAAAACGGCAATCGTTTCGTTCTGATTGATGAAGGTTTGCCCATCCACCTATTTTTGCACCACTTATTTTAAGTAAGACTTTGTTTTTGTTTACGTGTACACATAAATTAGACAAGAATAAAGAGCAGAGTTTGTTTGAATGTTTTATTACCTAAACGTACCATTCATACAGTAACAACACAACTTGAATATTTTACGTTTTTAGTGCGGATAAGTTTACACTGTTCTATTAGTTATCGTGTATGTTGCTACAAATACATTTGTGGCATGCCGTGCATTGACTTGAGCCCAAATGCAACATCTAAATGCAACACACGATCGAAACGCATTCAATTAAAAACGCAAGTATAAACAATCGTGTGCAGCAAATGTCATATATAATCCAAGCCGCAAAGCAGACAATCACAATGTAATAAATAAATCTACACGTGTATGTTCAATTAAATTACACAGCTACAGCTGCAACCGCATCCTGATATGTCGTGCAAGCGTAGAAAAACAAAACGAGCAGCATGCAGATCGTACCTTTCCTCCGCCGGGATCCGAAAGAATTTGATGCCGGTGTGGCGTGAAGAATTTCGACACCACTCCGCACAGCACGATTTGTAATGACGGCGCGAATCCATTCATGCGTCGCTAAAGCTTGCAAGGGTTTCGCTGAAACAGACTTTACGCTGGTAAAAGCGGCCTTTGGGACACCGTAGGCCGTAGCATACATGCATGGGCGTGCGACAAGAAACGCCCCTTTTTCGCCGTGAGAGATAGGACGCCTGCGCAGTTCCCGTTTTCCACTCCGGCTGGCGCTCGTATTTTCGCAATCTTGAACTGCAACCTTAAGGTTTCCTTGCGTATTAAAAACTCCGGAGTTAATAAGTAACCTGGTAATAAATATAAAATGGAACAACAACGTTCATTTATGCTCGTAGGTAGTACAGCCCCCCAAACATTAGGATCGCTGCGGTCACGGGACAGAAAAGCCGCGAAGTTTCATCCCCCCTGGCTTTCATGTACTACTGTGACGTAGGCAGGACCATTCCTTGTTGAACTTCACCTCCCCCCACAATGGTGCGCGTGCCCGTGAGATAAAGGGCACGAGGCATTCAGTCTGACATTTCACCTCCTTCCGGGGAGCGTAGCGTTGCAAATCTTGGCAGACGTGATCGTTAGCGCAGGGCATGCATTACACTCGAAACACTCAAACATGGTAAGGGGCCCTTTATGGTGTTCACACAAAGAGGAGAAATTGACTATGCGCTATTAGACCCGGCCAATACAAGGCTAACAGACCCTTCTGGCCTTTTAGCGGTCTGGTTATTGAATCCTGTGCTGCCCTTCCCAGCTATGCCGAAAAGAAGCAGACACAGGAGCGTGTTTATTCGATGGTGGACACTTACCATTCTGGACAATAAAAGGAGAGACCGTGTTCTGGAAACCGTGCCCGAAAAGGGACCATTGCATGGCTATGTTAAATCATTAACGCCTTTGTACAATCATAAAATATAACATTTGTTTGCTTTCCTGTCGTAGACCAGGTCGCGCACGTCCTTATTCGAAAATTTGAGTTTTTGTAAAAATTCATTGTGCCTATATTTACGATTTTGGGGGCCTAAAACTGTGTTTTTCCTGCCTATTTTTGGCGCCTAAAACACGATTTTTAGTGCCTAAAAATCCGGCCTCTACTTATGACCAATGAGGATAAGGTCGGGCAACTCCTCAAGGAAATTGCGGAAGATATCTACCACTACCTCATAGGCAAGGATGACTTGCAGTCGGCCAATGACATCATCCAACATTGCCGGACGTTCGAGGCCCTTAAATCTTGGCGTATTTCGGCAAAGTTCCGTCGACTCCCCAACGTCACTACTGTCGCGAGCATCGACGTGCGCCCTCGCCCCCCTGTCCAGCGATCTGGCGTCAACAATACGACAGATAGTGCGCGAAGAACTTGATCGGCGGGACGCTGCTGCGACGTCGATAGCATATGACCACGGATCTTTCACCCCGCCTGTGTCCATCAATGCTGCGGGCTTCGACGACTCAAGGACGCCGGTACAGTCGCGTCGTCATACTTATAGTTATTAGCCGCGAAACGACTCATTCCAAAGACCACCCCCCGACATTGCAGCGTGGCAAGATCATCCCGCTAACCGTCTTCAGCAGCGAATGGTGCGTGAAGCACCTGTGTGCTTCCACTGCGGCGCTCGTGGACATATAGCCCGCTTCTGCCCCGAGGGACGTCGGGCACCTCTGCCGCAGTATCAACGACTCCCGGCATCCTCACGGCGCGCAAGTACACGTGGTGACTATCGCTTGCCACCGAACGGCTACTACCGACACGACTATCATCAGACCTCCCGCAACGATTCACCTGCTTCTGTGTGGAGTGTGACGCCACCACCCTCCCGCCAGCATCGGTCACCATCACCAGGTCGTCGGCGTCTCACCTCTCCTCCTCTGCCGGGAAACTAGACGCCGCGACCGATGGGGGGTGAGGTCGCCGGACAATTTTCGCTGCACACAGATATGCCTACGCCAGTTTCCATGCTACAGAATAAGGTCAGTGTTCTTATAGATTCCCGCGTCAGCTTTAGTCGACACGGGAGCAACTGTTTCCGTCATGAGCAGCAATTTTAAGAGTCGACTCGGTAAGAAAGTGGTGTTCTCTTGGGGAAACAAGATAACGTTTCGTGCAGTGAGTGGAGAACCATTGCGCCCAGTGGGAGCGTGTACTGCAACTGTTACGTTCGGTGCAAAATTGTTCAAGGCAGAGTTTGCAGTTCTTGTGAATTCTACTGATGACGTTATCCTGGGGATCGACTTTCTGAAAGAATGCGGAGCCACCGTGGACTGCGCTGCTGGTGAGGTTTTGCTCTATGCTTTTTCTGAGGAGTCCACGCGCTGCCAACAGACTATCGCAGTCCTTGATGACATAATTCTGCCGGCGCAGTCCATACTTCGTGTGCCTGTTGACGTTTGTGGTGTCACAGCAGATAACGTTGACGTTATAGTTGACCCGATCCAGCTGAGCTGTGCAAAGAAGGGTGTGTTTGTACCGCGTTGTGTCATTTCTGCGAGCAGTGGCAAATCCTTACTATGGGTGACCAACTCCTGTTTCGAGCCCGTCGTACTGCCTCGTGGAATGAGGCTGGCTGTGTTTGAACTGGACGCCAGGTGAAACGTTAACAATGCGGTCATTAGCGACGAAAAAAAGAGGCATCCGAAGTGGCCTGCCCCAGTGATGAAATATTCATGGGTATGGTGAATAAGTCGCTGTCGCCAGAGAAGAGACAAGCGTTAGTTCGGATTCTCTCCAACCATGCATCCCTTTTTGATTTCGCGCTAAATAGCCACGGAGTATCTGCACCGTCTTCACGCACTCGCCATGTGATTGATACTGGTTCCGCCCGTCCCATTCGCCAGAGACAACAACGAGTATCCCTGTCTGAGCGTAAAATTATTTCTGAGCAGGTGGAAGAAATGCTGGCCAAGAAAGTTATTCAGGAGTCATCTAGCCCCTGGGCAGCCCCTGTTATACTTGTAAAGACGAAGGATGGTTCCTGGAGATTTTGTGTAGATTACCGGCGGCTGAACTCTGTCACAAAAAAGACGTATATCCCCTTCCCCGCATTGACGACGTTATCGATTGTCTGCATTCTGCTTCGTATTTTTCATCCGTAGACTTGAGATCTGGATATTGGCAAATCCCCATGCACTCTGCCGACAAAGAAAAAACAGCGTTTCAGATGGTCTATTTGAATTTAATGTCATGCCGTTTGGTCTATGCGATGCTCCTGCCACATTTGAGCGCTTTGTGGACACAGTTCTCCGTGGCTTAAAATGGGAAATATGCCTTTGTTATCTTGATGATGTGATATTTGGTCGCACGTTCGACGAACACAATCGTCGACTTGATGTTGTTCTCACGTGCCTTGAGAAAGCAGCACTTACTTTGAATTTTAAAAAAAATGTCATTTTGGTGACCATGAGACTCTAGTTCTTGGACATCTCGTGGACAAACACGGCGTTCGACCTGATCCCCATTAGATCACCGCGGTCAGCACCTTCCCTCCACCACGCTCGCTACGAGAATTTCGAAGCTTCTTGGGCCTGTGCTCGTATTTCCGGTGTTTTGTTCCTAGCTTCGTCGATGTTGCTCAGCCCCTTCCTCATCTGCTAAACAAAGACGTCCCCTTCCAGTGGACGAAATATTGCGAGTCATCGTTTTCTCAGCTGAAGTTTCTACTCACTTCCGGGCCTATTCTTCGCCATTTCGACGCATCAGCCCCAACTGAGGTGCACAGTGACGCCAGTGGAATTGGTATCGGTGCAGTTTTAGTTCAGCGTCACGGAGCCGCCGAACATGTCATTGCCTACGCAAGCCGTTGTTTGAGTAAAGCTGAACGCAATTACACTGTTACAGAGCAAGAATGTCTGGACAGTCGTCTTTTCCGTGCACAAGTTTCGCCCGTACATCTATGGCCGCCGATTCTCTATCGTTACAGACCACCACTCGCTCTGTTGTCTCACTGGTCTACGTGATCCTTCCGGCCGTCTTGCACGCTGGGCGTTGCGTCTGCAAGAATATGACTTCGATGTACGCTTCAAGAGTGGCCGCCGTCACGCGGACGCTGACTGCCTGTCACGACTTCCCATTCCCACGACTGAATGTGACGCCGACGATTTAGACGACTGTCTGGCCGCTCTTGACTCACCGTTTCCAGATTTGGCTACCTTCGATACTGAACAATGCAAAGACCGTAGTCTGGCTCCTTTTTTCTCATCTGCCATTGATAAGCCGCATCAGTCCCCTTTCGTCATACAGGATGACATTCTTTACAAGCGAAATTTTACTGCAAAGGGTGCCCGCCTACTCTTGGTTGTCCCCAAGGCTTTGCGACCCAACGTGCTGCACGCCATGCACGACGACCCAACATCTGGACATATGGGATTTGCAAGGACCTATCACCGCACATTGGAAAGCTTCTACTGGCCACGCATGCGTCAAGCTGCAGCTAAATACGTGATGAGTTGTGAGCATTGCCGACGGTACAAACGTCCAACTAGTGCGCCGCCAGAACTCTTCCAACCCATACCGCCTCCGTGTTTTCCCTTTGAGGTCGTCCGTATTGACTTCATCGGCCCTTTTCCACGATCGATCACTGGAACCGCTGGATTATAATCTGTGTTGACCACCTCACTCGTTATGCTGAAACCGCAGCGATCTCTGCCGCAACGGCCGATGACGTTTCGGACTTCCTACTACGCTACATCATCTTCCGGCATGGGTCCCCTCGCGCCATTATCAGTGATCGTGGCCGCCAGTTGGTAGCCGACGTCGTGGAAGAGTTGCTGCGCCGGTCTGCTTCCCAGTTTCGTCATGCCACTTCGTACCATCCGCAGACCAATGGACTGACTGAGCGTATCAACAGGACGCTCATTAACATGCTTGCTATGTACGTCGACTCCAAGCATAAAAAATCACAGCATATCCACGAAGTGAAGGGATCATTCAGGTAACCGTGAATCCCCCCCGTACATTGCCCACTCGATCATGCAAAGACGTGACAACACGTGTCACGTCTTTGCATGATCCTGGGTGTTCGATCGTGAGCTGGGCACGAGCGTCGCCGACTTGTGTTCCGGGCGCTCCCAGCCTCAGCGACAACGCCAGTTCGCGTTCCACGACAGAGGAAGACGATGCCACCTACTCAGACGCCGAAGTCCACACCAGTGCTCGACGCAACGCCTCGCCTCCGCATGCATCGCCACAGAACGCTGCTTTGAGTTGTGAAAGCCACGCGTCCTTGGCTATGAGTTGTGCCGCCGTGAGTACCGGAGCCGCCGCATGCTCCGCAGATACCGGCTGCCCTGGTTTTGCATGCGACTCACACGAGAGCACTGTGGAGCCGACTACCTCCTCTCTGGTGAAGTTCACCTCACCTTTGATCACGATGGAGTCCACCTCCGGTGCTCGACTCCGAGTACCGCGTCGGCCCGACGATCCCAATTATAACAGCGCCATCTATCCTCTTTAATCGTCAACTATACGAAAACCACTAACGCCATCTAGTGATATTATTTCCAAGGACATTTACACACAACGCCATCTAGTGAGCAATTCTTAAAACTAACTAGAAGTGGCTACTACAACATACTATTACAGAGGAGGGAACGACCCACACCCTAAGGAGCTTCGCCCCTAAAACTGGGACGCAATTTTGCCGTTTATGACTTACGCCTACAACACTGCGCTGCAAGAGACCACCGGCTTCAGTCCGTTTTCCCTTCTCTACATCCGTCAGCCACGCACTACCCTTGACACCATTCTCCCGTTTTCGCAACAAGAAAAGTCACCCCCTTGCAGAGACACTCTGTCGCGCGGAGGAGGCAAGGCGCATCGCGCGTCTCCGGACTTTCGCATCTCAAGACCGGTCCAAGGTTCGCTACGATAAGCGACATCGGCATGTGTTGTACAGCGAAGGAGATATGGTGTGGCTGTGGACTCCACACCGTAAGCGTGGCTTGTACCAAAAGTTTCTGGCCCGCTACACAGGTCCCTTCGTCGTTTTGTCACGCCTTAGTGACGTTACGTACGTGATATCACGCCTCACATCTTCTGGCCGTCGCTCCAGAAAAACTGACGTCGTGCATGTCGCCCGTTTGAAACCATACCACGCGCGACACTAACCAACTCGCCCGGTGGGCATCGTCTGCAACGGGGGAAATGATACAAGACTTTCGACGAAGTGAAAAAGGGGAGAAAGAAGTGAGACGGCATTCTGGGCGAAGCCATCCTTCCGCCATCATCCATCATCTTGCCTTGTAAAATAAAGATCTGTCACCGTAACAATATATATATATATATATATATATATATATATATATATATATATATATATATATATATATATATATATATATATATATATATATATATATATATATATATATATATATATATATATATATATATATATATATATATATATATATATATATATATATAGGTGCTCAACTGAAGTGGACGAGGAACGAAAAACGATGCTTTATTGCCAACGTTGCGGCCGGGGACCGGCCTCAGGGCATACGTGCATATGACTACAGTGCGTACGTCTTAAATGAGGGCATGGCATGGGGGGCCCCCCCATTGTGCATATTCACTGCTAACAGATTTCAACATTTTTTTATGACATTAAATTTTATTGGCGCAAGGGCATCTGAGGCCAAAGAGCGCCAGTCCAAGTACAGATTTCTACATAGAGGCATTCACTGTTAACAGACAGGTATTCAGACATGCGCAGCACTTTGTATGGTGACAGCACAGATAGCGGAGTAGCAGTGCATATTTGAAATGTGACAAAGCAAAGTATAACCAAACATCACATTGAGGTAGTATGTGGGGCCGTGGAATATCACCACACTTGTGACACAATGAAAAAGAAAAAAAGAAGTGAATCTATACAATGTTGATAAGTCGCATTTGTTTGCAACAAAATGTACACATGCAAAATATCGACGTCACAATATGGAAGCAAGTGTACATGCGCATTCTCGTCACCTAACTGATTTGGCTGATGTCACCAAGGATTAAATCACGGCAGCAAACAACCGCGCATGCGAAGTACGATTGTTCATTTACCTGTTTTACTGGCAAAAATGTTAACCTGCCCGGATTCTCGTTGATCCCAGATGCTATGGCATTAAATTTATGAATCAAAAAAATTGGCCGCGTATCTGCGTGCTTCACTGCAAATGTCGTCGAAAGACGACAGTCTTGTGCCGGCCGTACTCCTATGTTTTGTCTTGCCTCAGACAGCGCCTACTCTAAGTTGAATTGGCCGCATCTGGCTGGCATTGATAAAATAGAGGCGACGCTGCGTGAGATATGGACGCCATCGAAAAAATTACACCATCTCCCGCTAAAGGGAACCATGTGTAGATGTGAAGCAGCGGGCGCTAACGCTTACACAGGCGGCGGCGTTGACGCTGGCGCTCATCGCAGCGTTGCGCAGGAGAGAAAACTGGGGAGGCGCAAAGCAGGCAGTGATGGAGCAGTGTTTCCTACTGGAACATGCCAATCGCTGCTAATGGGCAATGAGAGACAGAAGACTCCGACTGGACACAGAGACCCGCACTCCGCTTTTAGTTAACGCGCACGCTGCGAATTTTTATTGTTCAACAACGCACAGGAGAAATCTTCCACCGGCACCACCTTGGAGGTCAAGATCCATTGCCATATATACGGGATGGCCAGTAAACGGTTGTGCAGCGCGAGCAGTCGGTTTTTTCAACCAAGAAACTCGCTAGCAGACGCTGCCTGCGTCGGCGTCGCGAGGCGAGAGGGGGAAGCGGAGGAGAGGAGAGAGAGGGGGGTGACACGCATGCGCAGTGGGAGTGTGAACGCCGTGGGCAGGGATGCGTAGAGGAGAGAGGGGGGGGAGCGTAGGAGAGGAGAGAGAGGGAGACGCGCATGCGCAGGGGGAGTTAGACGCCGCGGGCAGGGACGGAGAGAGGGGGGGGAGTGTAAGAGGGGAGAGAGGAAGGGGGGGCGCATGCGCATTGAGGGTGTGGTTGCCGTGGGGAGGGATGCCTAGAGGAGAGAGAGGGGGGAGAGGAGGTTTTTTATTTTTATATAACTGTTTGCGCATGCGCAGTAAGGGTGGGTCACGCCGGCACACCACCACCACCACCACCGGATTAAGCTTCGCCATAAGATGCTTCACATCTAAAACATGAGCTTGTGCTGAACCAAGGACCACTGCCAGCGGCTGGACTTTATCGTCGGCAAAGCGCTTTTTCGTGCAAAGCGTCGCAGTTAATGCACAGCTTCGCATTTTCAGCACAGCCTAAAAGACACTAGGGTCTTTAGAATTACGTATCTGTGTATTTTCTAATAAAAGAACGCACGACGTGATACTTACATATTAATGTTGGGCCTCAGGTATGCGTAGTATTTGCTTTTTGATCGAATATGTTCCTAAGTATGAAAGCAAATACCAGTTCAAGATGGCTGGGCGTTCAGAAATTAGGTAAACTTTGGCCCTGTAGCTAGCTGAATCGGGTCACGGACAGACAGATAGACAGGCAGACAGACAGACCAAAATTTTTGCATTTAAGTATCCCAAGAAAGACTATCGTCTTTAAAAAGATTCTTGAACCTCCCTTTCGTAGTGCGATTTGAAACCGGATTCTAGTATTGTGGTGGTTAGATTGTCAAAAGAGTGGTCAGGCGTAGCGACATGTTTGTACAGGGGAAGGCTAGGCAGGCCCAAGACATGCGACCTATGATTATTAAAGCGCAAGCGGAAAGGTATCTCTGTTTGGCCGATGTATTGAAGGTTACAGGATGAGCATTCCAGCAAGTAAATTACATTGCTCGTGTCGCAGTCGAAATTGCCTTTTATTCTAAGAGTAAAATTTGATGCAGCGCTCTTAACAATTTGCGAAGTCGTCAGTTGGGCGCCCACCTTGCACTGTGTCTTGTTACACGGATGACATCCCACATGGACAGGCGTTGTCATTTTAGATGACGTTAGTATATTCCGTAGGTTTCTCGAGCGTCGATAGACCTCTCGTGGGGGGCTCTGGAAAGACGTGTTTGAGGCGATTACTCTGCATTAATATGTTATAGTGCTTTTTAAGGATGACGTTAACATTTGGAATGGGCGCAGAATGTGTCAAGACTAAATTGGTGTGTCGTCGCTGCAAAGTTTGTTCACGCGGTTTTAGAAGCGTCCTGCGGTCAATCGCATCGGCGCGCATGATCGCGTCATTCACTATCTGAGGCGGATATTTTTGTTCAGTTAGGGCGTCGCGAAGCCTATCGCAGTTTTTAGTGAAATCTGAATTATCAGAGCACAGCCTCTTGAAGCGAAGTGCTTGACTGTAGGGTATACTGGTCTTACAATGTTTAACATGGCTGCTTTTAAAATGAAGATATCGGTTAACGTCAGTAGGCTTCCTGTATACTTTAGTAACTATTTTTTCGCCACATAGCGACACCGAGACATCGAGAAAACGGATGGATTTTTTCGAGTACGATTGTGAGAATGAAATTGACGGATGAACCTTATTGAAATCTGCAATAAAAGTAAGGAGTTCTTTCGCCATGGTGCCAGATGAGGAAAATGTCGTCTATAAAACGTTTATAATAGTAGGGCTGTAGTCTACGCGATGAAAGAAACCGAGTTTCTAGTTGTACCATAAATATATTCGCGTAATTTGGACCAATTTTGGTGTCCATTGAAGTGCTGCTCACTTGTACGTAGTGTACACCATCGAACTCAAAATTGTTAAGCTCTAAGATGAGTTTTAGTAATGTGGCTAATGTGGAGCTGTCAACAGATTTGTCAGATGATGAATCGTCGTAAGCATCTACCACTGCACGAATGCCGTCGTCATGGGGAATATTAGTGTAAAGTGAGGCAACATCTAATGTTACCAGCAATGAGTCACCAGGGACATTTAGGTCGATGATGTCAGCCAGGAAATGGGAAGTGTCCTTAAGATAAGATGCAAAAGTGGGAGGAAGCATACTAATAAGGCTATCGACATAGCTTGAAAGCAGTTCAGTGACAGTACCAACGCCTGACACAATAGGGCGACCGGGGTTATTTGGCTTATGTATTTTTGGCAATAAGTAAAACCTTCCTGGAACAGGGCTGAGAGGGACTAATGAATGCTTTGCTTTATCGGGAAGTTTGTCGTTCAATATTAAATGTTTGATTGTGTCCGTAACCACGTTCTTAAACTTGTCGGTCGGGTTGTCACCGAGTCATTCGTAAAATGTATCATCATTTAGTTGTCTCTGAGCCTCACAAATGTAGTCCGTCGTGTTCTTTATCACTACTGCACCTCCTTTATCGGCGGGCTTAATTATAGTGTCTGGGCGTTCTTGCAAGCTTTTAACTGCATTTCGTTCTTCGAGGGTCAGGTTTCCTTTGAATGAAATGCGGTTACCATAAGCCTGTAGTATGTCACGTTGAACTGCAGAGATCAACAAATCGAGGAATTTATCGCGCTGTGTTGGCGGCGTCCAGTGTTGACGAGAAGACATGTTGCTCCTGGAAGACGAGCGTTCATGGAAAAATTCGCTTAATCTCATATTGCGCGCGAATTCATCTAAATCGTTTACTAAGTTAAATTCATAATATCCACTAGTGGCCGGGCAGAAATTTAACCCTCGAGAAAGCACACTCATTTCCACCACGTTTGAAACGTTTACTACGTTGGGACTAGGGGATGGGCTATCTTGTCTAGAATGGGATGGTTCGACGGGAACAGAAACATCACTCGTCAGTGGTTGCGGAAGGATGATATCATCCCGTAGCAATTTTTTTGCTTTCTTCTCTTCAATTTGTAATTGTTTCGTTTGTTCGTACTTGACGAGCGGGACCGATTCAGAAGGATCCAACAAGTGAGTTTTGCGTAAATGTTGTTCACTGTTTAGTAGTGTTTTCACAGCAGAATTATAGTGGTCGATGATGATGCGCATGAGTGCTAGCGACGCGTTCTTTAACGTATCGTTCCATTTTCCGACATTACTTTGTGACATTTTGGGAGTTGCTGGTTGGAGCGAAATAAGAAGTCCTCTTGGCACAGTCAAGGCATTTAAATAAGTATTTAACGTGGATGCGTGAAGTTTTTATTTCACACGCTTTTCTACAATTTTTCCTAATTCTAAGGAAGCCACGACTATGGACACCCGCCATCAGTCGGTATCAGTCAATCATTCGACGGAACAGCAATTTTCTCGCGATTGGAATTTCTTAAAGGGTACCGGTGAGACAAAGAAACGCTTCCAGACCTTTTTCATGGTGAGCGTCCTTCATTCCTTGGTTTAGCAGACAATGGCGTAGGTAGAGTTTTGTTGCGCCCGTGGCTCGGTGCAGGGTTCGGGCACAGGCAGTCGACGAGGAGAAGGTGCACGGGGCGAGGACGCAAGTTCCACAGGACTAGGTTGGTAGGCGTCAGAGGCTTGCTTCATGGTACCACTGGGCATGTGGTCTAGCCAGGAGGAAGACGAAGCACCATTTGCGTTCCGGAAGCACAGCTGTTTGATGTGGCCAGCCATCAGTGCAACGCCCTCGAAGTTTGGGTGAAGGCCGTCCGCTGCGAGGACGCGCACCGACGGAAACCATTCCAAGGCATGGTCCAGAAAGAACACACGGGGGGGAGCGACGGCAGAAGTTCCGTAGACGTTCGTTGAAATCGCATGCTTCACGGTTGCAATGGCGGACAAAGGCTTCATTATGCTTATCGTGATGGCGGTTCGTACCACGGGGGAGTAACAAAGTCGCATAAATCCTGCTTATCTTGGGGTGTTCTGCCAGAATAAGTTCTAGCAGGGTCTTGTGCTTGTAGAACGTCACACGTCCGGCACTTTGAGCCAACTCATTTGTTCCGACGTGAAGGATCAGAGTTGTTGTTGAAGGCGGCACGAAGTCCAAAAGGCCATGTACGTCGCGTATCGCAGTTCCAAACTGTGTGATGAACGCAGGAGTGCCCTCCCGAAGAGGGTCAAAGTGCTGAAACAGGTACTTGGTTTGGGAGTCGCCTATCACAGCCGTGGCAAGTATCTTGAGCCCCTATAATACTACCGAATCCAGGAAGACCTTCTAGACACACACACACACACACACACACATATATATATATATATATATATATATATATATATATATTTATATGTATGTATATATATATATATATATATATATATATATATATATATATATATATATATATATATATATATATATATATATATATATATATATATATATATTGTGCGACACCAATTCACCCTCGGCCCTCAGTCCCCAGCGGCTGCGAAGCAACTGACAAAGGCGGCAGTCAGGCCTGCGACGCAGCGGAAGGTGCTAAAAATCCCTGGGTCCGGACAGGCCGCCATTGGAATCGGAACTTGACTACGTTTAGCGCTAGAACTTTATCAAGTGAGGCGAGTCTAGCAGTGCTATTCGAGGACTTAGAGGGTGTTAAATGGGATGTGATAGGGCTCAGTGAGGTTAGCAGGACACATGAGGCATATAGAGTGCTGAAGAACGGACACGTCCAATACTATCGTGGCTTAGCTGACATAACAGAACTGGGGGTGTGGTTCCTTATTCATAAAAATATAGCTGGTAATATAGAGGAATACGATAGTATTAGTGAGAGGGTGGCAAGTATCGTAATTAAGTTTAATAAGAGGTACAAAATGAAGGTGGTACAGGCCTATGCGCCTACATCCAGCCATGATGATCAATTGGTTGAACGCTTCTACGGAGACGGAGAATCAGCGATGAGTCAGGTAAAGACACAGTATACTGTACTGATGGGCGACTTTAATGCCAAGGTAGGCAAGAAGCAGGCTGCAGATTATGCAGTTGGGGAATATGGCATCGGCTCTAGAAACGCCAGAGGGGAGTTACGAGTAGAGTTCGCAGAACGCAATAATTTACGGACCTTGAATACCTTCTACAGAATACGCGCTAATCGTAAGTGGACGTCGAGGAGTCCTAATGCGAAACCAGGAAAGAAATAGACTTCATAATGTGTGCCCACCCGGGCATTGTACAGGATGTGGAAGTTAACAAGATCCGATGCAGTGACCATAGAATGGTAAGATCTCGAATACGCCTAGGCTTGAGGAATGAACGGCACAAACTGATACGTAAGAAGCCGATTAATGAACTAGCTCTGAGAGGGAAGTAGAGGAATTCAGACTTGCACTTCAGAATAGGTACGCGGCTCTAACCGAGGAAACCGACCTTAGCGTCGACGCAATGAATGATAATCTGACTACTTTCATTAAGGAGTGTGCAATGGAAGTCGGGGGGTACAGTCGTTAGACTGGACAATGGTAAGCTATCCCAGGAGACGAAGAACCTCATTAAGAAATGTCAAACCATGAAAGCCTCAAATGCAACAGACAAAATAGAGCTGGCGGAGCTTTCGAAGTTAATCAATAGGCGTAAAGTAGCCGACATAAGGAGGTATAATATGGAGAGAATTGAGCATGCTCTAAAGAACGGGAGAAACTTCAAAGCTATGAAGAGAAAACTGTGCATAGGCAAAAATCAGATGTATGCATTAAGAGACAAGAAAGGCAAAGTCACTACCAATGTGGATAGAATAGTTGATGTAGCGGAGGAAGTTCTACAGAGATCTGTACAGCACTCGAGACAATCAATATGATAACGTAAGGAGCAGGACAATGGTAAGCTATCGCGGGAGACGAAAACCTCATTAAGAAACGTCAAACCATGAAAGCCTCAAAATGCAACAGACAAAATAGAGCTGGCGGAGCTTTCGAAGTTAATCAATAGGCGTAAAGTAGCCGACATAAGAAGATATAATATGGAGAAAATTGAGCATGCTCTAAAGAACGGGGAAGCCTCAAAGCTATGAAGACAAAACTGTGCATAGGCAAAAATCAGATGTATGCAGTAAGGGACAAGAAAGGCAAAGTCACTACCAATATGGATAGAACAGTTGAGGTAGCGGAGGAGTTCTACAGAGATCTGTACAGCAGCCGAGACAATCAGGATAATTACGTAAGAAGCAGTAATAGCGCAGTGGAATCTGACATCGCACCAGTATTGACAGGAGAAGTAAAGAAAGCCCTAGAGGGAATGCAAAGAGACAAAGCCGCTGGTGAGGATCAGGTAACATCAGACCTGTTGAAAGACGGTGGTGAGATTGTATTAGAAAAACTGGCCACCCTGTATACGGAGTGTCTATTGATGGGCAGACTACCAGAATCATGGAAGAATGTCAACATCATGTTAATCCATAACAAAGGGGACGTCAAGGACTTGAAAAATGACAGGCCCATCAGTTTACTGTCCATTGTCTACAAGCTATTTACAAAAATAATTGCTAATAGAATTAATGCGACATTAGAGTTCAATCAACGAAAGGACCAGGCAGGATTTCATG
Organism: Rhipicephalus appendiculatus; assembly: GCA_030522465.1. Taxonomy (NCBI): domain Eukaryota; kingdom Metazoa; phylum Arthropoda; class Arachnida; order Ixodida; family Ixodidae; genus Rhipicephalus; species Rhipicephalus appendiculatus. Next base: position 78,739 of record JALIZH010014178.1, on the reverse strand, counting down.
CAGGCTTCTCAACAATAAACCATATTCATACTATCAATCAGGTGATCGAGAAATGCGCGGATTATAACCAACCCCTATACATAGCCTTCCTAAATTACGAGAAGGCATTTGATTCGGTGGAAACGTCAGCAGTCATGCAGGCACTGCGGAAGCAGGGCATCGACGAAGTCTATATAAACATAATGGAAGAAATCTACAGCGGATCCACAGCCACCACAGTCCTCCATAAAGAAAGCGACAGAATCCCAATAAAGAAGGGCGTCCAGCAGTGAGACACGATCTCTCCAATGCTATTCACCGCGTGTTTACAGGAGGTTTTCAGGGCCCTAGATTGAAAAGAGTTAAGGATAAGAGTTAGTGGAGAGTATCTTAGTAACCTGCGATTCGCTGATGACATTGCATTGATGAGTAACTCAGGGGACGAATTAAAGTTCATGATTACTGAACTGGATATGGAAATCAGAACAGTAGGTCTGAAAATCAATATGCATAAATCTAAAGTAACGTTGAACAATCTCGGCAGAGAACAGCGCTTTGCGATTGGTGGCGAGACACTGGAGGTTGTAAAGGAGTACGTCTACTTAGGACAGGTAGTAACCGCGGAGCCGAACCATGAGAGTGAAATGACTAGAAGAATAAGGATGGGATCGAGCACATCCGGCAAGCATTCTCAAATCATGAATGGTAGTCCACCACTATATCTCAAGAGGAAGGTATATAACAGCTGCACCTTCCCGGTACTTACCTACGGAGCAGAGACCTGGAGACTTACAAAGAGGATTCAACTTAAATTGAGGACAACGCAGTGAGCGATGGAAAGGAAAATGATAGGTGTAACCTTAAGAGATAGGAAGAAAGCAGAGTTGGTCAGGGAACAAACGGAGGTTAAGGATATCATAGTTGAAATCAAGAAGAAGAAATGGACATGGGCCGGGCACGTAGCACTTCGGCAGGATAACCGCTGATCATTAAGGGTAATTGACTGGATTCCAAGAAATGGCAAACGCGTGAGGGGGGAGACAGAAAATTAAGTGGGTAGATGAGATTAAGAAATTGGCAGGTATAACGTGGCAGCAGAAAGCACAGGACCGGGTTGATTGGCGGAACATGGGAGAGGCCTTTGCCCTGCAGTGGGCGTAGTCAGGCTGATGGTGATGATGAGGATTGTGCGACAACGTTTAAGCCAGCGTTACTAGTTACGTTGGTTTAGGCTGCAAGACTCCTCTTTATTCGCCCTCGAGCCTGAGCCCCGTTGCTCAGACTCAAGCGATGATGATGAGTATTTACAGGTGGAAAAGATGACGCGCATGATTAAGGCTCACAATGATTTCCCCTAGTGCCGAAGCGGCCAGCCTGGCCGCGACATAGAGTGGGCCGAGACGTCAAACGAAGGGCTTCAAGCCCGACAAGTGGGCTATCTCTGAACCACGGAAGCGATGGTCGCGAGAAACGTCCACGAGAGTGACGCAATAGTTAGCAGGGGATGTTCGCTCATTAGTTATGTAAGGTTCAATGAATCGCGAGTGCAACTTGTGACACAATCCGGGAACACGAGATAGGCGTCCAAAGGAGCACTTCGTCACCACAGCGGAAAGAGACGCCACAATAGTAGATGTCATACCGCTGATTGCGATCGTGTTGACTGGCTTCGGTACTGAGCCGAGCAAGTTGCCGACATTTCTGAAGTCTCGAGACGAAATGTTCGAGTGCGGTTGGAGAATTATCGGTAGGAGTGCGTAAGAACGAAGCGTCGATCATGAATGTCGCCGAACGGCCATAAACGAGGTGGAAGGGGAGTACCCATTAGTACGTTGGATGGCGGTTTTATGAGCAGACGTGTCAAATCGTAAGATTTGGCTGAGTTGTCGTGAGCTGCCCAATAAACATGGCTATCATATCAATTAGTGGGCGATGAAATCACTCAGTAATATTATTACTTTGAGGGTGGTACGCTGACGTTGTCTTGTGAACTGTGACGCAAGTTTTAAGCAATTCGTCAATTACTGAGGATAAAAAAGTCTTGCCGCGATCACTTAAAAGAACGCGGGGCGCACCATGACGCAAGACAATGGCTTCGAGAAAGAAGGTTGCCACGTCAGAGGCAGAACTAGAGCGTAGAGGAGCGCTCTCCGCGTATCGCGTGAGGTGGCCAACCGCCGTCACGATCCATCGATATCTTGCGGACGTAGCGGGAAGTGGTCCGACTAGGTCCGTTCCCATAATGGCCAAAGGTTCCTCGGGACGTGGTAATGGTTGAAACAAGCCAGCAGGTGGTAAAGTCGGCCGCTCGCCGTTGACATAGTGCTCAAGAAGAAACCTATCTTGCGAAAGAGGTGGAGAGGCCAGGCCAGAAGAAGCGGCTCCTAAGTCGGCTGTATGTTTTGTGGAATGCCAAGTGGCCCGCCGTTGAGTCGTCGTGAAAGGCCTCAAGGATTTGCTTCACAAGCGAACGTGGGAGGACGGGAACCAGCTGGTGTCCATCATTATTCTAAACGTATGGATGCAGCACGTTGTTTTCAATTTTGAATTGCCTGATTTGTCTGCACAACATGGCATTACTTTTGACAGGTGGCCAACTGATTGTAGCGATTGAAAGACAGAAGGCCAGGAACCGCTATTTTTTATAACCTTAGTGGACATTAGTAGCCTCATCATCATGGGACGAGCAATGGAAAGGCTTGGTCAGAGCAGGTGGGAATGGGAGAGGGCAACGACAGAGGACTTCGGCATCTTTGTGTTTTTTTTTTCAGATTTGAGAGCTGCGTCAGATGTGTATTCTTGCAGTCGGAGCACCCAGTGGCCAAGACGCCCGGACAAAATCTTCAGCGATGACAACCAGCATAATGCGTGGTGGTCCGTAATTACTGTAAAATACCGTCTGTAAAGATAGGGGCGAAACTTTTGTACGGCCCAAATTACAGCCATGCATTCCTGGTCTGTGATTGAGTAGTTTTGTTCAGCATTCGTCAGTGCGCGGCTGCCGTAGGCGACGACTCTCACGACCACTAGTATCCCGCTGTATGAGAACGGCACCGATGCCATGGCCGCTAGTATCGGTGCGTAGTGAGGTAGGGGCATGCTCATCGAAGTGACAGAGAATGGAGCCAGATGTCAGCGCCGCCTTGAACGCAGCAAAAGCGATGTCGCTTCGTTTTTTTTATGTGAAGGCTCTGCCCGACGTCACTAGCCTGTGAAGTGGCGACGCGAGTGAGGCAAAGTCGCGGATGAAGCGCCCAAAATAAGACGCGAGGTCCAGAAAACTGCGTCATCATTTTGTCATCGTGTCAACAGCCCACCCAAGGATGGTTTCGCCTGTAGCAAGCAACACAAGTCGTCATTCGTGTGGTGCATCCAGAACGTGGTCTACCGCATCCCTTTGTCATGCGGCAAAAGCTACATCGGCCAGACTGGCCGATGTTTAAACGACAGGCTTCGTGAGCACAACTATAACGTATCCAGAGCGGTTAGTGGTCATCTAGGTGTACATTGCAAGCAATGTGGTTGTCCCCCCTGATTTTGAAAAATATGACGTGGTAAGAAGGAGCCGCAATCAGTTGACCAGGGAAATCATAGAGGTGCGTAATATCTCAAGGTTAAAAGAAAACCGTGTTACTACACGATCCATTTTATTATCTGACAAAGAAATTTCACATCTCTCGGCTAACTTGGCATGATTGTTCCGCTTACGCCATGCACATGCAGAATCATGTGATGACGACCATCCAATAACCAAATTTATTTCTATGTACTTTTCTTGGTTTGTTCTATTTTGCGTGTGACGAGGTGTTGCTACGTATGTCTTTATATACGTTGTTTCACCAGAATAAATTTCACTTGATAGTCAGCGCTTCGTGTGGTGCGTTGCTCGTTCCTTGCTTGGTCTTCGTGTTTTCCCGCGCTGTTTCCTAATGGAAACTGTCAAGATAGTGTGATTGGTGGGGTGGGAGGCGACCAAGCGATGGCAACCTCCACTGCATGAGTTGCCCTGTCGGCTCTAAAGGAGGGGCCATCGACGTGGTGACCCTCTTTGATCACAGCGACCGTGTAGTCGCCCGAGGTGGAAGGGCCCGAGACGTCTACATAGATTACGCCGGAGCGATCGAAGTGACGGGCCCTAAAGGCACCCGAAAGGGCAGCAGTACGCGCATGCCTCCGACCGGGATGTTGTTCGGGGTCCATGTTGCGGGAGAGTGGCTCCACCTATGACTTCTGGTGCCACATTTCCGGTACTGGAGATAGAAGGACCGGGGAGAAGGACCTGGTCAGAGATTGTGTTGAGACCAAGCCTGTGTAGCAGGCGGCGCCCGGAAGGCGTCTGCGACAGACGATTGAGTTGACTGACGCGATGGGCTTTCCCGCAGCTCCGCGAAAGAGTTGTGCGCTCTCAGGGCTGCTGTGGAGGTAGGTTTGCTACACCAAGCTTACCCTACGAAGCGACCGGGAAGGGACGCGACGCTCTCCACGCCGTCGCGCACAAAGACGTGCTACGGCCGGGTTCGTCGACTCTCCGACACGGCGCAGAGATGGCACTCGAGGCAGGTCGTCAACAAACACGGGTTTATTAAACCCAAGATACAGCACAGTGAGACAATCACGGGATAGCGGGCCGTTAGGGTAACTCCGCAACACCGATCGAGTGAACGCTTGCCGGCAGGCGCTACGGCTATCACACAAAGGGCAGCAGCCGAGCGCACGTACGAGAAGCCGCCTGCTAAGGCAGTGCGTCTACCGTGTGTAGGCCTGTCAGCATCTGCCATGGCGCGCGAGCGCCGGGCGGAAGCAAGCTCCGGGGAGAGAGGGGGCTGTCACAGGCGGCCAATGAAGATCGGCGAAGCCCGTCACGTGTGCTAGCGTGATGCGAGGGGATGGCATTGTCCGGGCATGTTCGGACAACGTGTCTCCGTGCAGGGAAGACCAACGCGTGGCTTGCACCAGACAAAAAGGCCTGGCGGCGAAACCACGGTGGCCATGTTCCCGGCGCGCTCGAGGAGCACGGGGCCAGCACTCGCGCTAGCTGGGGAACGAGGCGCCGAAAGTGGAGGGCGCGCTCGATTCCCACACTGCATAGCGGTGAATGGAGGTGGCAATGGGGAGGTCCAGCGCGCGCTTATGCAGGGAGCGTAGAAGAGTATCAAGTCGGTGTTCGCGGTGACGACGCAGGCGAAGGTAGAGTGAGGCACAGAGGGCGCGACTGGTCACAAACGCTTGAGCCAACCGGAAGTACTGGGTCCCTCGGAGGCAGCCACGTTTGTTGGAGACCCTCCAGATCGTACGACTTGCTTGTTTTCTAGTGCATCGGAGAGAGGATAAGGTGCCTTTAGGGTACAATGAGGACAAGAGGTGCAGCCCGAGAACCCGAAGGTCCTGGATTAACTGGACAGGTCCAAAAGGGGGGGAAAATCTGGGGTGGTTTTAGGCGGGAAATCGCGTGAAGGGCCGATTTGGTTAGGGAACACTCCAGGCCGCAAGAGGCGGTGTAAGTGTCCACCAGAAGGGCAGCCTGTCGTAGGCGTTCCTACACTCTTATCACGGTAACGTTTATAGACAGCATAAAACGGCAAGTAACTTATAGTTTATAGGTTACATGGCTGTTACAACAATTTTATCTTTGTGTTTTCTTCATTTACCTCTCACATAAAGGTTACATTGACAGAAGCATGCCATTTTAAAAGCTAAAGCACCGCGATAGGCATTGTAACCTCTAGATTGTAACTTATAAAAGCGCAGTGACTCATCCGTCAGGGGACCTACACTATGGAGTGGAAGTTTATTGGTCAATGTGTCAAATCGCGATCTTTCTTGTTCAAGGTTGGCTTTAGCAATTGAACAGTGGATAATGTATAAACAGAACGGGTATTAGGTAACAGCAGAAAAGAAAATAAGAGTAGCAGAGATATTAGATTGCGGGATACTATTGCAAGTGATGGTGGGGTATGAATTAAAACTGCAGTTCAATAAAGTGAGCCCACTTCACACGTAATTAAAGAAGTGGCATAAAATCCGAACAGACATGGGCACAACTACCGAAAAAATTATAACGATGCGATCGAAGAATAATTCCGTGGAGCGAGAAAAATATGTTCCGAGACTCGCAATACAATTTATCCGAATTTTCTTGTTGTCTTGTCTGTTTAGTTTTTTTTTTGTCTTTTTTTCTCGCGAAAGTTAACTGGCCGTAATGTGCAGCAAACGTCAAGTCACAGCATTGCACCATACACGCTTAACCGTCATCAATTTGCCAACACAGGAGAAAAAGATGCCGCTAAGTTCACAAAACAGCATGCGACGGCCGCTCCAGTGTGAGCGCATAGAGGGATGTGTGAGATCGCGGTGATGGCATAACTCACAAATGTGGCGTCTTACTGGCGCCGCTTCAACCAGTTTCAACCGCATCGAAGGAAGGACGGCGTCATCTCTCTGAGGCTTTGCACAGCTTGAGGTGTATGCCGGGAAGGGCATTCGAATGAGAGGCGGTTGGTGTGGTGTTTGAAGTCGCGCTTGTGCTGGTCTTTGTTTCATCGATTTAACCAGGTTTTACGCTCCTCGTTTTGATGACGTGCGTTGCCTAATGGTGTTTTGTACGTGAGTGACGCGTACCTGGTGACACAGTAAGCAAACACACTCGCAAACGCGCGATCCGCCGCAAATCAGCCACGAGGCAATGCAACGGGGACATGTTCAGTGCGCTGCGCGTCCGTTGCAACGAGCTGCATTGCCGATTCTTCGCCTGTCTGACACTGGCAATTATCGAACGTGTTGCATCCGTTGTTACGGTGGCCGAAGACAGCAGCCAATATGATCTACACCGTCACGTAAGTAATGTTCTCTGTTCAGTGCATTATTTGCTTGTGTATGTGTGTTTATGTCACGTGCTTGCAAGAATTTACGCTCATGCTTACGCTACTGTAAGAGGTGGACCATGTCAGAAAAATAACTGATGTCATGTTTTATGCAATGCATTGTTATTGGCAGAATTCAGTTCGCGTTTGTCCTTACAAGGCGGGTGTTTGGGCGTATATTATCAAACATCCGACCAAGATCATTCGTTATCTTTCCAGTTTATCTGAGAAGCATGAAGGACAGAAGTTTAGCCCTTCTTGCTGTCATTGTGTTGGTACCTTGAAATTGCTCGATGAAGCCTGCAATCACGGTGTGAAATATTGTTGCCAGCATCAACAAAGTGCCCCATATCAGCGCTGCCCAGAAGATTTCTGAGTGCGCACTAACTTGCTCCTCTGGGTTTTTTGTCACGACTTGGTCGCAGGTAGATGATATCTGTGTGTGTGTATGTGCGTGTATGTGTGTGAGAGTGAGTGCGTCTGCGCGTGTGTGTGCATATGCGCGCGGGCATTCGTGTGTGTGTGTGTGTGTACGTGTGTGGATATGTCTGCGCGCGCGTTTGGGTTGGTGTGCGTGTGTGTGAGTGGATGAGTGTGTTTTCGTGTGTGTACATATATGTACCCGCGCGTTTGTGTGTGTGTGTTTGTGTGTGTGTGTGTGTGTGTGTGTGTGTGTGTGTGTGTGTGTGTGTGTGTGTGTGTGTGTGTGTGTGTGTGTGTGTGTGTGTGTGTGTGTGCGCGTGCGAGTGAGTGAGTTTTCGAGTGCGTGTTTGTGTGCATGTGTGCGGGTGCTTGTGCGTGTGTGTACATGAGTGGGTGAGTGTGTTTGTGTGAGCGTGTGTATGTGTGCGCGCGCGTTTCTCTCTCTCTCTGCGTGCGAGCATGCACGCGCGCGTGAGTGTGCGTGTTCAATTTTTGCTTTGGTCGGCTCAATGTTTCGGGTTTTCTGCCTTCACCATGTATCATCCCCCCACCAGACGGGCTTCCGTCAAACTTTTTCTGTGCGTTGATCTTGACTTGAAACCTTACCACAAATGTATACCGTAGTCATCTTCGTTCCATAGTAGCACTCATACAGATCGCAATGTACGGGCGTTCAAAATTAAGATGACTTGAATTCATGCCCACGCTTCCGCTACTGCAAGAGGTGGGTCGTGTCAGAAAAAATAAATTGTCAGTCTTTGACGCAATTAATTGTTATCGGCAGTACTTGCTCTGCGGCGCTCGACTATATGTCGAACTGCGTCGCTATCTAAACGGGGCAGCTGCAAAGGATATGTTACGCAAAAAACAATACGCTGTGGCTTAACTATATTTCAGATAGCATGAATGCCAGCAATCGTGCAAAGTAGGAGTCCGAAGGGCGACATGGTTGGTGTGGTTGGTATGTCTTTCGATGTTCTTGGTTCTGTGGCGATGTGAATCTGTTCTGTTACATAAGGTAATTTTTCTTGTTGTTCTAGTTCTGTTCTATGGTGAAAGCAACGGGCCAATCGTGGTTAGAAAAGCTGAATTGGTATACATGTTATGTAACTGTCATAGCCGGAATGTTTGAAGGTACGTAAACAGCACAAATGTTTTTTTTTTCTTTTTTTGCCATATTCATTGTCTTGCGTTGAAAACTGTTTACAGCATACATCCTTCCCAAGGCATGCTGCGAGGATCTCCAGGCAGCTGGAAACTTGCCGACGCCGATATGACTTTCGTTCCGTGCAGCCCAGAATATGAACTGCCACGTGGAATATACTCCTTGAGGAAAACAATTAGGTACGAACATATTAAATCTCCACGTGAAATGCTAAGTATAGTCACTGAAAAACCTTGGTTCGCCGTGGTGGAGCAGTGGGTATGGTGCTGGGCTGCTGACCCGAAGGTCGCGGGTTCAATTCCGGCCGCAGCGGTCACATTTTCATGGCGGCGAAATGGTAGAGGCCCGTGTACTCTGCGATATCAGTGCACGTTAAAGAACACCAGATGGTCAAAATTTCCGGAGCCCTCCACTACGGCGCTTCGCATAATCAAATCGTGGTTTTGGGACGTGAAACTTCAGATACTATTACGAAAAATGTTGATTTTACAATTTCTGTTTCTAATCGCCTGGTGCCGTGTTTCTGCGACGAAACTGTGTCTTACATTATAGTTTGCTGACTCTTGTGCTAAAGAGAAGCAAATTACATGTGGGATTAACGTACTTTTTCAGTTCAGAATTTTTGTTTTCGGATAAACGTATTGCACAGGATATTAGATTTTAGGAGCGCTTATGTATTGGTCAAGTGACACCCCCTTCTTTTCTTTTTTTTTTTGGGGGGGGGGGGTTAGTATATGTCTTACATTGCATGTTATCAGCAGTTGTGCGCAATGTGGCAGTAACCGTTGCCATAGTGTAAAACAACTGTACTCTTCTTTTAGGATCCACTGTCCAGCGAGGAGATTGCGGAATCAGCAACTAATATATTGTCTGAAGAAACATGATTGTGTGTGCATCAAGAGAAAGTTTTACTGCAGGTCCTGACCACCTGCTTCTGTAAATTTTTGCTGACCACAGATGAAAGCAAGGAGAAACGCTCTGAATACCGGTGGCCTTCTATCAGCTAGGCAATCCCTGAACCAGTATTGAAAAAAGTAATCAATAAACTTATCTGTATTGATGACTATCACGCAACTTTGACGCCTTTTGCTTTGAAGGTATGAAAGCAATAAAGTATGCATTCTTTTAGAATGGTTCACGTTTTTTCTCCTACAACTCCTTATGCACATCAATTTTTGTACAATGCTTGATTTGGTCTTCTTTTTAAATTTTTCTTTAACATTACCTTTCGTTTAGGTACATGGTCTGGTACGCCTTCTCAAGCTGTGTTCAACAGAAGATGCTCAGGAAACTCGAACAATGCCCCTACATTGCAAAAGTTGTTATCACTATCAATTTCGTGTTTTGCACCCACGCAAAAAAAACTGATATTTTTTTGAAAATGCAATTACGTGTGACATTGTGGGCAAAGGCTTCCCTTTTTCAAACTGTGCCACAGATGCCTGTTGAACCATTAAAAAGCATATCACCTGAACAAAATAAAGAAAGTTCATTTGGGTCACAGCAAAGGCGAAAGTAGAAGGAGTTGCACGTGTATTGTTATATATGCTGCACGTATGTGTTAATGGTTTGAGTGAGTTAGTAGCATTACAGAAATGCAAACATTCCACGCACAGCCCAAGCGACAAAAGTAAAGGACTGAAAATCACCCTCTTTTTGGCTGCCCTCTGGGTTTCATCGTCCTGCTTATGCGCAACGTGCCAGCAGGTATGGTATGCCGTACACATGAGTAAACTTAAGGAGAAGCACGATTCTGATCACACGTTATTTGCAGGGGGGCTCCATTCAGTGTAACCGCTCTACCTATGCTCCACCAACCCAGGTGTCGTCAAATCAAGGGTATGTGCCTGTTTTTTCTTCCGATCTTCTTTCTTCGACACATTCCGGAACAGTTTCTCCGCGCATGATCGGCCCAGCCAAGTGTCGCCTAGCAAAAGAAGCGTGCGCATGCCTAATCTTTCGTACTTTCTTCTGCGCCTTTATTATGCTGTGTACACATATGTACCCAGAGTGACGAGAACGTTCACGGAGCGTGTCATGTGGCCTGCCCCTTTCTGAATACACACGCTGGAGCTTTGGAATAATTCTGGGACATGTCTGCTTAGAGCACGACAGTTGCGGTGTCTGTGGCATGAGATGTACGTTTTCCTCATCACACGAATAAACAGAAAACAATGTCCTTTGGAGTTGGCTTAGAGCTCGTATGCATCATAACGTCACACCTTCCATCACAAGCATCGAGTCGTTCAAATGGGGTCTGCCCATAAACGAGCAATTAAGAATATCACGTGATTGACAGATATTCTTAATTATGAGTTGTGCCATGTTGTGTCAGACAAGTATTCTCTCTTGATCCAATTACGTAAAGATTAAGCATTACAATTTGCATGTAGACGGCTATTAAAACCGCACAAGGAATTGCGGAAAAAAAAACACGAGGCACGCGCAGCAAGAAGTCCGAAAGAGTGGAAAGCCGTGCTTCCGTTGCTGCGGCACACCTGGCTAATCAATGCATGCGATGAGCGTAACCTCCTGGAATGCGTCGAAGAAAGAAGACCGAAGGAAAGAAGCGGTATAGATCTGAGCCGGATAGCCAGTTTTGGTCCAAATGGTTATACCATCCGCATAGAGCGCATGGTGTAACCCCTCGACCTCGTTCAGGAGCTGGAACAGGTTCGCTGTTAAGATCGCCGCCAAAGCACTCTGTCCAGATGGTCAAGCAGCGTTCCTGAAGCGTTCGGGCCCAGTGTTTATCACGGAGTTCATCCAACGTTCTCAATTATTGGCGAAGTGCTTCCAGAAATCTTAAATGGTATTTGCCACCCGTGTGTCCCCTTCATTTTTAGTGCGTGATTAGCGCACTGTAAACATACCCAGCCGGGAGGTTTCGGGGGATGATGCTCCCGCTCAACTCCGGTGGCCTCACTCAAACCGGAATGCTCCGGAGCATATACATTCGTTTTCCACCGTTTTACTGCGGTGGGCGATGGACGGCGGAAAACGCGACGAATTCCCTGATTTTGCTCCGGTGGATGCTCTGCAAATGCTCCTGTGGATGCTCCGCAAGTGCCATGGCGCATCGCTCAGCGGCTTTCATTGGCTGCTGGAGGAGTGACGTAGGCAGCCTCGCCGGGCGGCCGGTCCCCACAAACCAACATGGCGCAGGCCAAGCCACCCGAATCGAAGTGCAGCGAGGATTTTGGGAACCCTTCGGCCGCGTTCGGGAAAAGGAAATCGTTCTGTGCACCTTGTGGACTTCACAAGCGACTACAAGCGTCAACGAAGGTTGTCATTGACAGAAGAGAGTTGTGGGAACCTTAATCGTGTGATGGTTCCGTGCAGCGAACGACACATTGTGATCTCGCGAGTGGCGAACGATGCGGCAGTCGCTGGTGCGGAGCAAAATTTCCCGGCCCGGACCGTGGGCCGGGCCGGGCCGGGTAAAGTAGGTTTCACGGCGGGCCCGGACCGGGCTCGTGCCTGAAACTCCGGGCTTAGGACCGGGCCCGATTTTGAGGTGGCGGGCTCGGGTCGGGCCGGGCCTGGACATTTTTATTTCTTAAAGGGCACTAAAGTGAAACAATCGGTTTAGACATAGTGTGTACTCTGAGAACTCGAATGTCATTCATTTCACCCCCATAAGTTTATTAACACAAGAAAAAATCAACGTCAAAGTTCCATTTTAGAATTTCGCCCTGAAATCTCCGCGCGTGGCGTCACGGATTTCAAACTCTATTCGTCGTAATTTGGGGGGCACTGGCTCTTCAAAGTTTGCTGAAACTTGGCATGCTAAGTCTACGGGACACTTAGAGGTCAATTTACTTCATTTTTACTGATTAGGATCTACCTGGCCTCAGCAGATGCCGTCAGAATCTATGACGTGGCGACTTCTGCTGCGCGAATTTCAAGGTGGCGTCGCCACCCGCATTTTCGCGCTCATCAAGGGTCTTGTACCGGCGAGCGTGGTTATTTTGGAATTGTAAAACAGGAATTTACCGATAATAGAAAAATGATTCTTCTGTTTAGTGTCGCGCATGCATATCTATGTATCACATTTTATCTCGAAAAAATGCTTCTTTTATGTGGGGCAAGCTATTCGGAGTTCTATGATGGATAAGTACTGAACTACTTTTGCTTCTTGCTTATGGGGCTACTTGATTTAAATCATCTGAAACGAGCGAGCTAAAAGTAAATAGACCAGACGCTTACATGGCTAACATCTGGCTATTCTGGGCTTTATTCGCATTCTTTATTATTTTATATCCCAAATGTTATTCCGTGATCACAGTAATTAAAGTAATATAATAAATTTATAACTTATCATCGCAAGAGCTCTAAAGCTGGGAAACAATCTTGAATATTCTAGCCCTCCACTAAAACGAAAGGACTGCACGGAGTCTCGTTAAATAGAATATAAACACATTTGTTTTCCGAGGCTCCGTCGCGGCTCCCAGTGGTCATGTCACGCGAGATGGACATGCACAGCCTGTTTGTGCGCCCACATTGTTGGCGTCTGAGCTTTCGTCTTGTTCCGCTATAGCAGGGGTCTCAAACTCACATCAGCTAACGGTCTGGATTCACGAAACTTTACTCCGGGCCCGCAAGGGCCAGGACAGTAGGTAGGAGGGGGTGGGGAATAGGTTGTACCAAATGTGACCTAATTTTGCCATTTGAACTCTCTTTCCCATATCTCATATCTGGGTCATTTCTGAAGGGTATCTGGTGGCGAGATTCCAACAACATATCTAAACCTATATCTAAACTGACTAAAATCTGGACGCCGATTCTGAAATAGACTTTTCTTTCACGGTTATGTATCAACGCATCGTGGACGCATGGGGTGTCTCACAAGAAACTGCTTTAGAGCTGTCATGCCTATGTAGCTAAATGACGTACTTATAAAGAAAATCATAAAAAAAATGGGACGAAGGCAGTCGTGTGCGGGCCGCGGGGCGCGTGTTTGAGACCCCTGTGCTATATAGGGCCTGAGATACACCATACTGCCGAAACAGCGTTGGAATGTGCAGGATTAGCATAGGTCCGTTAAACAAGGTGTCGGGCAAAGTATATTCGCTTACGAAATGTCTGGCTTGAAAAAAGACAATTGCGAATTCCGTGCCATGTGATTGATGTCCTTTTACCTCGAAGCATATGAGTAAACGTCGAAAAGCTTATTCGCGATTTTATTACCAAACTGGAACAAACCCGAAAAATAGATCGAGATCTCTTCGTCCGCCTCCTGTGAGTCGTATGCCTGCATAGTCCAGTGACCACTTTCTTCCAGTAAAACATCGTTAGGAAGCCGTGCACCATTATAACATGAAAAAAAAAACATGGCTGATCCCTCTGCCATTGGAATCTGTATAACATGAAAGTGAAACCGTGTCTTCACAGAGGTAGTTGAGCGTTTATTGTGTATTTTTTTTTCGCCACAAGGGCGAAGGAATGAATGCTACAGCAAGAAATCGTAATGTCACGCGAAGAACGGCAAGCAGCTCGAAACTTGCAGCGCGCGGCCTCAAGCAGAAAGGACGTACGAAATTTGCATACACAGTACTAGCGCGGACTAACTGTCACAGCTCGACACTTAACGCGCGCTGCTCAAACGCAAAGATAGACGCACGAAACGAACGCACAAGTATACACAGGACGAGCGCGAACATCTGTCACGATTGTTACTTCGTGTGAGCAGCGCGCTCCTTTGGTAAGCACGGCCGTTGCGGCGAGCGAAGTGACCTTGGTGCACTCTTTAACACCTGTAACTTCAAAGCAAACTTGCGGTGGAAGCACAAGACGTACAAAGCGCCCCAATCACGATATAAGCGCGCGCGCACGAGCGACCACGCCCTGTGGAGGTGCGCGCGCTTCGCAACGAGAGGGGCGACGACCCTTAGAGCGCGCCCTCCGCGCCACCATGCTAGTAATGACGAAAACGCGCTGAGGTTGCCGAGCTCTGAGGACCGCCAACGGTATATGGTGTGTATAAATAGCTCGCCGTTAGTAAGGTGGGGAACGTACGCTCTGTGGCTTAGAGGTTTCGCACCGCGCGCTGCGGAGCGAGAGGTCGTAGGTTAGACGCCCGACTACGGAACTTTTTCTTATAGTTTTTTTCTTTGCCATCTGTTAGTTTATATTTTACAACGTAATATCCGTGACAGAAATACGTCAGTGGAACCGTCGTGGACCCTGGCATAACACTTTTGTTTAAAAAAAAGAGAGAGAGAGAGAAAGAGAGATCATGCTGCAAAACATGCATAACGTACACTGCTGAAAACTGCAAGCAGAAGCCCTCAAAGAAGAGTTTTATAGATGGCATTGCAGAGCGGCATAACGTTCGTGAACGAGAGAAATGAGGCGATGAGCTGCACAGCTATGTTCATTGTGCAGAAGTCTGCAGAGACATCCTAAATTTGCTCCAGCGGTGGAAGTTAAAAACCAAGACTGGCGACGCCTTGACAATTCGAAAGGGCATATGTACTCCCCTGCGGCTAGCGCAAGTGCGAGAAACTTAAGCGCGGCAGGATGCGCGATGCAACAGCGCATGGCGTGCTTAAAGCCGGTGCCTTTTGATAATTTGATTTTTTGTGCAATGACATGTGAAGAAACAAGCTGCACGATATGCCACAAAAAACTGCTATAGTGCATATACTAGCAGTGGTGTGATAGATTAAAAGAATGATATGACAATATTTTTTCCTTCTTTTCGGCAGCTTATACCTACTTCTAAAAGTACACGCGATGCGCGCGGCTTATTACAATTTTTGTCTAGCTTAGTGTAGTTAATAGAACGTAATGAATTTTGATTTCTTTCTCTATTTCTCTTGCTCTAGCAAGATGCTACTATGATGAAGACCGGCGCTACATATACAGAAGGATGCGCGATTGGCTTTGTCGTTAGAGCATGCTTTAAATTTTATTAGACCGCAATGTAAACAAAGGGAAGAGAGCGTTCTGTTCCTTGTGTCCCCTGTTTTTATTGCGCTCTGTATTGAAACTGAACTCGCTGCTGCAAATCACTTTCCTTGTTACGATAACTGCAGAGAAACGCTCTTGACGATCCCTATGGTTGATGTTTTGACACCCAGAACGGGAGCCTTGATTGTTCACAATCATTGTGAACAACGCTTCCATTCTGGATCCCGCAACGTCAACACATTTTTATTCTCTTGTGGTCGGTGTCCTCGTCTTTTTAGGGGCGAAGCTCCTAAGGGTGTGGGTCTGTCCCTCCTCTGTAGTTGTAGTAGTAGTAGGTAGGTAGGTGGATAGCCACGTATAGTGGAATGTACCCACTACACGTGATAAAGATAACGATGACGCAGTATAGCGGAATGTACCCACTACACGTGATAACGATGAAGTATAAGCGCGTTCCAGTATAGTGGAATGTACCCACTACACGTGATAACGATGACGCTGCTGACCAAGAAGTATAAGCGCGTTCCAGACCACACCTTCTCTTTCTGCCATGGATGAAAACGATCGAGCTTCGCCCACTCATCATTATTCACTTCGTGGATATGGCGTGATTTTTTATTCAACGATTCTTCCCGGACCAGACGGGTGTCCGTCGAAGGCCTTGATTGCATCCCCATAGTATTTGCAGAAAAAGTAGGTACAGGGTACCACTGCCAAGCAAACATTCATTGCATCCAGTACATCAGCTCAGCTGTTTCCACCCTGAGCCCCTTTTTACACGAAATTACCGTAGGTTAAAGTATAAATTGTTAGCGAAGCATCCGCCTTCAAAGCGTATATATTTGCCACTTAAAACACCTTGTTGTCGATTTCGTGTTCGGGACACTACCTAGATTATTGGATCGGGCCCCCTGTCGGGCCCGATCTGTGGTCGGGCCGGGCCGGGCCGGGTAGGCGAATTTTTTCCTCGAGTACGGGCCGTGCCCTGGTCTCGCTTTGAGTCACCGGGCCGGGCTTGGGCGGGTAAGTTTAAACAAGTTCCTGGCCCGGGCCGGGTCCGGGCCGAAAATCCCGGCCCGTGCAGTGCTCTAGGCAGGCTGTCTCGTAAGTGAAAGTCGAAAGAATGAAATGGCTAGAGGCAAAGCAGATCGGTTGGAGATAATACTTGAGCGACACTATGACGACGCATTAAGACGAACTGAGAAGCAACATTTTTGTAACTTCTTTGTGCAGTAACTATAGCGCACGTAATGCGGTCTTGTACAAACAACCAGAGACCACATATTTTTGAATTCCTGGATAATGCATCTGTATTTTGTCTCAGAGTAGCCAGAAGGTTGCCGGCAAGTAGAGCTCAATGCCTTTCGTGCTTGAAAAACATGCAATACAAATATTTCTCGCTGGTTTTATTATCAAAGCTTCACTACAGCCACAATCTTGACAGAGCAACAGTTGCCATTCGGAACAAAGTTGAAAAAATCGACATTATTCGCTCGAACTTTCTTTTTTCACTTCAGCTTCTAAAATGATTGGGTGTTCTTACTATTAAACGAAATTCTGTGCATCACCATACTGATGCACCGTCACATTTGTCAATCGTGATTGCAGCCCTAGGAATGTCGCCAATACTACGTATACGAGCACTTCACGCGTTTTACTTTAGCTACATCTAGGGCGAGCCATCTGCCGCCTAGCATTATCTTTTCCCGATGGAAGCGATAAGCACAGCTTCTTATCTTTAATTTGCAAACAACTGCTCGAGTGCTAACTGGGCCTTGCGCTTCCTCGTTGAAGACACGGTCAGACGACGTGTCACTGCTAAGCCTAAACGTGGCCCTGTCTACATGGCCATCTGCAGAGCGAGCTCTGTGGCGCTTGCGCAGTAGGGCATCTCGTCCAGCCAGAAGCACAGGTCGCACCATGCCTCCTGTTCGGCCTCGTCCACGGCTGCGGCGAAGCGGCTCTCGAACCTCTTGGCCAGACTCCTGGTCAGCCCTTCCAGGGCAGCCACGTTCGTCTTGGGGCAGTACAGCCAGGGCTCATCGCTGCATTCGCGCCCAAACATCCATAAAGACAATCGTATATTACACCATTAATAAGTATAGTAGGCACATTATAGGACGAATATTAGATCTCTTCCCATAGGACTGTTCGAATTTGCAAACCAAAACAACGATACTATTATGAGACACGCCCACTGCGGGACTGCTCATTAATGTGCCCACCTAGCGCTCTTTAGTGTGTACTTGAAAAGAAGTACAGGAGACCTTTCTGCACTTCACCTCCATCGAAGTGTTGCCCCTTGCTCGTCGCAGGCGGCATGACATGTAGTTTGTCTGTGAGATTTTCGCTGCTTGCCCTGCTTTACATATATATGTACCACACCCACGCGAAGGGCGACGTTTCGTCCGCTTCAATTTATTTAAACATCACAGGTAAAAGACAACACTTATGTCCCGCATGCGTTCCTTTTCAGAGCTGTGTTGGAGTCATTTGGTTGTATCGAACAAAAAAAGAGAAGTGTCGGCGTACGTAGAAAAACAGAAAATACACTATTTGGTTCGTCGTTTTGGACGGGAGCCGGACAGAATTAATAATAACTGTCGAGGTTTTACGTCCCAAAACTAGGTTATAAGGAACGCCGTAGTGGAGGGCTCCAGAAATTTAGACCACCTGGGCTTCTTTAACGTGCAGCTAATTCAAAGTGCACGGCCTCTAGCACTTCGCCTCCATCGAAGCGCAGCCGCCGCGGCCGGGTTTTGTTCCCGCTACCTTCGCGTAAGCAGTCGAGCACCGTTGCTAGATTACCATAGCGGGTGACCAGGTAGGATATAAACCTATAGTTATTTCCAAGTTAAATTAACTATATCAAATGTATGTATTTGTAATTGCGCAGCACCAACATTAGAAGTGTGTCCATGCATAATTAAAGAGAATGGCACGACATTTTACAGTTTTTTGTGCCAAATGAAAGATCATACCCTCAAGACTCTAGAAAATGTACTGCAATGCGCGAGTACATCCTTAAAAATTAATTACGGTATGTTTTCAAAATATGGTTTCAATTCCTGCTTTGCCCTGACGTTACAACACGGTATGAGCCCCTCGTCAAGTGCTCGCGCAAGATATCGTGACGTTTTCACGGTCGTTCCCTTCCGCGACTCCGTTAGTGACGCACAAGCGGCCATTTTAAATCTTTTCGATGACGCACTAGAGGCCATTTCGAAAGTTTCGTTACCTGACGTCATCGCAACTGGCCATAAACAGAATTAGCGCTGCAGGCTGACGACACGCTAGCGTCGATATCAGTTGGTTCACCATAGGAAGATTGGCTTTGAAATCGAAATATAATATCTTATCAGCATTTACTGATCTTCACACTTGCTCAGAACAGTCTTCGTGTACAGAACATTTTTATGGTAGCAAAAACTCACCTTATAAACTTGGTATCAGTACTTCAGAAGCGTGAAAAGCTGGACCGGTTGGCTTAAGCTTAGATGCGAGAACTCAGGACAAGGACGAAGAAGAAGACACATTCAAGCACACACCATCGCCAGACATACAACCAATCTATTGACGCATCCACGCATACTAAACACTTTATCTCGCGCATGCTACAACCTGAAGCCTATCATCCGCCCGATAATCAGCCACGCCATGAAAGAAATAGCCAAGGTGTGTGCTTGAATGTCCTTTCTTCTTCGTCCCTGTCTTGAGGTATCGCTGGCTTTTCTCGCATCTGATATCAGTATTCCTTTAAGGCTTCTTGAGTGGCACCATCATTCTACATTATTGCACATTGCGCATCGCATTGTATGCACTCGCACAATCCGCACTCACCCGACGAGGTTGCAGATCTTCAAGAACATCTCCCCCCATGGCATCGCACTTGTTCCTTGGCATTTTCTTCAGGTCGGTGAACAAGGGCTTCACGTCTGAGACATGCAAACAGACGCATAGTGATATTTTTCATTTCAGTTAACGACCGCTTCGCATTTATCTCTCTGTAATTTATCAACCTTGAGGCGCGTACAATCCATACAAGCTCCAACGTGAATTACACTAGAGTGCGTGTTGACGTTCACACGTTCCCATACCTTTGCAATATATAGACCCTATAAGGGTTTTAATGGAACCACGTTTGGAGGGGTAAGCTTGGTGTTACCAAGACACATAGGTCGGCAAACTCACTCATGAGTGGACTCACTCAGACTCATATCGAGCCGTGAGTCTGAGTGAGTCCGGCTGAATAATATTTTGGTGAGTTTGAGTCCGAGTGAGGTCCGGTTGAGAAAAATTTTAGTGAGTCTGAGTCCGAGTGAGTCCGGTTGAGGAAAATTTTGATGAGTCAGTCCGAGTGAGCCCTAAGCCCAAAATGTAGTGAGCCTGAGTGAGCTCTACACTTTTTTGCCGATCAATGGTTCTACTTACCCAGCTTCAACATTACTTTCAGCCTTACGCAGGCTCTCGCATAGGTCGGCGAACACACTCATGAGTCGACTCACTCGGACTCACTCAAACTCATATCGGGCCGTAAGTCTGAGTCTGAGTGAGTCCAGGTGAGTAATGTCTTGATGAGTTTCAGTACGAGTGAGTCCTGTTGAAGAAAATTTTCGTGAGTGTGAGTCCGTGTGAGTTCGGCTCAGGAAAATTTTTGTGAGCTTGAGTCCGAGTGAGTCCAATGCCCAAGATATATTTCTTGAGTGAGTCTGGGCGAGTTCTGCATTTTTTCCCGACCTATGATCCTATATCATAATCTTCAGCATTACTATCAGCTTTACTTGGGTTCACGTTTATACTCACGTCTACTCACATGTATTCCAAAGCAGTGTCGTTCATACACCAATTCAATATTTGTTGATCACAGGCGTGTATTACGTAGGAGGGTGCCTTGACCCCTCCCCCCCCCCCCCCCCCACCGCCAACTCTTCCCGGAAAGTTCTTGATAAATGAAAGGGAAAATTGACAACCACCCGTTTGCAGCACGAAGCCACAAGGAAATCCGTACGGATTTCTCAGAAAGAAAAGCTTCTTAGTTGCCGAAAAATTCGTCCTGGTCCGGGGTTCGAACCCTGGACCAACGCCTTTCCGGGGCGGTCGCTCTACCAATTGAGCTAACCAGGAAGCTAGCAATTGGCCGCGCGAGGGCGAATTCATCGACAACTCGAAGCACATGGACACAAGTAATGCAAATGAGTTCTGCGGAAACCCGCAAGGTGGCGGAAGGGTTATGAAAGGAAAAATTGACAACCACCCGTTTGCAGCACGAAGCCACAAGGAAATCCGTACGGAGCTCCACGTGTTTTGCCGACCTATGCCTACACACCACAGAAAAGAAAAAGTCGTAGAGCATAACAACAGCCTCGTGTCAAACAACATGTTATCGTATGTTTACTCGCGCTATGCTGCAACCTTGCTTTTTTTATTTATGCGAAGGTACAGGTGTGGTAATTACTTCGGAAACATTTTGTATAGAACGCTGCAAATGATAAATATGTATAAGAAAATTGCCGAAAATTCAGTCATCAGATGGACACTGAGTGAAGTGTGATGAGTGTAGAGCGAGTTCGAAGAGTGCGTGTTTGAAAAGTGCGTGACACGAAAAGGAAGAAGACTACCAAGGACTGCACGCGCGGACAGAGGCCGGTAGGAAAGAATACGGCGATGAACAAAGTCACGATGATGCGAAGCGCAAGGAGTCGAGGTGAAAGTGGCCCAATGAAAAAACAACCCGGAACTCTCATGGGGCCAGTCACTGACGAACACGAGAGCTCAAGTCTTCAACCAGGCGAAGAAAGGTGGACCAGAGAGCGAGGAAAAGCCTGGTGCCCAGAAGGGTGGGGAGCAGTGGCGTAGCCAGGGGGTGGCACACCGGGCACGTGCCCCCCCCCCCCGAAATTTTTTTTTCGCCATGGTATACAGGGCGAAAAATGACCATTTCAAGGAGGTGCCACCCCCGAAATCAAGGAGGCGCCCCCCCCCCCCCCCGAAACAAATTTCTGGCTACGCCCCTGGTGGGGAGGGAAGTTCTAAGGAATGACGCAAGAGGAAGGTCGTAACAGGTGCGGGCGCTAAAGACAGGCAGTCGGGTGGCGGACCCGAGCTTTCAGGCCTTCATACGGCTAGGGCATTTTGCTCACGCCTTCATGGGCGTACGAACCCCTATGGTTCCCGAGTTCCAGAACAAGTTCAAAAATACAGACTGATGGGCTAGTTGGTAGTTCATAAAACAGGTGAATTGAGCAAAGAGCGGGCGTTTTAAAGGCCCATCCGTTACAAAGCGCTCAGACATATTTAATGATCATCAGAAGCAGAACCATCAACAAAGTGAACAACTGCGTAGGTTGGCGTGTTGCCCTTGTTACGATCGCCATAGGCGTCGAATTTCTTCGGCTGCTGCGAACCCGCCAAACAGTTCATTGTCCCGTTCCAAGCGAGGAAGGCAGTCGAAACCGGCGTGGTTATCTCCCCGGCCTGGCGTGAACAAAAGGGGTTCAGCCGACCGGTTCTGCACCAGGAGGACCAGCGCGACACAGAGGGCCATTGTTATCTCCACTGCAAACGGTCATTAAAGCAAGCCCCGAGGTCCAAGCCACTGAGGTATTTGTTGTTGGGGCGACAACAAGACTAATCCGACTGCCGCTGCACAACAAGAGCGAAGTCACGGAAAATTAGAGAAGGCAGCGACAACGAGGGATTCAATGAGCAACCTTCACCCCCCCCCCCCCCCTCTCTCCGTAGCACCTGCTGCGTGGAGTGGCCTGATGGAAAGACATTCCTGTCGAGCCGTCCACTTTCTTCGGCACGGGCACAGAGACTCTGCCCCCTGGCCGGAAGAATTCCTGGAACCAGCCCAAGCCAAGATCTTCAAACGCGTGCAAAAGTTGGTGCTGTGCGCAAAACCTTGGTGCTGTTTTCGTGACCATATTTGGAGATCGTTTTGGACTGTGCCCTCTCCACTTGCATTGTGGTGTCTTGCCCCTCCTTCGTGGGTGGAGCCTCAAGGCCACCTGACACCGTATTGGATGAAGATGCGGACAATGCGCTCAGGGTTGGCAACTCGGCGATATAAAAGCCGAAGACATCATTGTATTTTTCACTTCCAACTCAACTTCTTGACTTCTTCTTGCTACTCTCTTCTCAGTATGTAAATAAATCCTTGTCGTTCTTACGGACGCCTCTTCTGACTTGTTGGGCGATGGATCCTGGGACGGGGGGCCAGCTACCAGAAATGAGACCTGCAGGACCCGGAGTCGCAACACCCTATGGACGCGCAGTGGGCTCTTCGCTGATTCGCAAAAGGAATAATTATGGCGTAGCGGGCACTTAACAACTGTGCTCGCAGTAGGCATTCAATCATACTTTGACACGCCCAATGTTACGCGCACAGTCGTTCGTTTCCTTAAGGGCACGGTTGAGGCGCGCATCGAGAACAGAAGCAGGCTAGCAATTCAGAAGGCGATGCGCACGAGGCCCGATTATGCTTTTGTAATCTGCTCTTGAAGGCGCAACTGAAGTGTCCTCCAATTTTCTTCAACATCCGTTAACGTTGTGCGACGGTATTTTTTATCACTGAATGTAATTACCACAACGAAGCTGTGAGGGAGTCACGTGACAGCGTCGTCGCTGTTTTCTTTTCCCCGCTTTTTTTTTTTTCGAGGAAGGCGAACGAACAATCGGAAGAGGTGAGAGGCCGAAGGAGAGCGGCGAAGGCTGCGTCGTGCAACTGGGCCAAGCAGTGGAGCACTGTCCCACGTTTGGTGACCTGGACGTGGTCAAAACGACAGCCGGGTGGCAGGAAAGACTGCGTGAGAGTCTACGCGTGCGGGTCACTCCGGCGGTCTGGCAAGTGAGGCACGAGCGGGTCCTATGGCGAACATCGGTGGTAATTAATGCTCAGCCGGACATACCGCTCAATGAAGAGGCGTTGCGTGGTTCGGATGACGGCGTTGCCGGTGTCAAAACATTAGAAATAAAATCGAACGACGAAAGGCTGCCGGGATAAGAATACTATGTGTGGCCGCTGATATGTCGTACCAAAGCGAGCCTGGCACAAACGCGCGAGGGAACTAGTTCCAAACGGAGGGAACAAAGGTGGTCACCCAGCGCTTACAGCTCATGGTCTTCGATCTGCGCCCGAGCTCCACAGCAGATGATGAAGGGAATGCGTAAGATTTTGAGCTGCCTTGTTGTTGGTGCCTCTGATGTGCGCATATGCGTTGTGAACTGCGATATCTCGGCAAGTTGGCCTAGTTCACATCAGATGTATTTGGGAGAGTCCTAACAAAAGACACTCACCAGGGACCTATGATCCGGCAGGACATAATATGACTGGCCGAAGGCGTGCACACAAAGAGGAGTGGGGCGGGGGGGGGGGGGGGGGTGGCATACGCCCCCTAATCGTCTAAAGGGGGGGCACCAGTTCTGCCCGATAGCTTTGCTCAATCGGATTTTACACGCCAGTTTTAATGCGCACGGTTATGGCTCCGCATGTTTTTTGACGATAATGACGGACCAAGGATCCCTGATGTGTGATGTCGCATTCAAATAACTGCTTGCTTCCCTTTTTTTCTTTTTCACCGGTAAGCCATGGGACTAATAGCAGTCCTTTGTGAGGAGCATGTGATCACTTCATTTTTTTAGTTTCGCGTCCATGGCGGACCTTCTTTGCTTTCGGACTCAACCAACTTGGTGGGCGGTGGCGGGGGGCCGGGAGGTGCTAGAACACTATAGCGAGTAAAAAGAGGCTGGTGGTTCCGATTCAAGAACCTGAATTAGTACGACTCCGAATCGATTTTCCGTTGAAGTACAGCGCCGATGAACATGGTGGAAGCATTCACCATAATGCTAATGAGCACATCCGTGCTCGGATGGATGATTAGTACTAAATCAGCTAAAACTTGTTTAGCAGTAGTCATATGCGTCGCACGAGGGGGGGCAGGGGGGGCGGCCGCCCCCCCCCCCTAGTCACCTAAGAAGGGGGGAGGGGGGGCGCAAAGCCTGCCCCATACATTGACTTAATAGGGAAGGGGGTGCCCCGACGAGCCGTCGCCCCCCCCCCCCCCCTGAAGGGAAACCCTGTGCACGCCTATGGCAGTAGTGAGCTTCAGAGAATCACGAATGAAGACCTCCTGGTTGCGGGAAGAAGCATTTAACATGCATCACACGTAATTGTTGATGAGGAGCCTCTCTAACAATACGAAGCCCGTAGGGCTTCTTGGACGTGTTTCCCGGTGAATATTGTAGCATTCCAATTAGGACCTAACGCACGAAAGACAATCTCCATTAGACTTGTGTCCTCCGCCATATTATTCTCAATCCTTCCTCACTTCTCTCCCACCTCTTCATATTATTTCATCAGCTCGATACAGGCCACTTCAAAGATTACAGTTGTGTAATATTCCGCGGTGAAGGCAGCTTGCGATGTGGAGAGTGACGTCGCTAGCTTTTTAATAAAACCTGCCTATATATAAAAGCACCAGTGATAATCGTCGGCGACTTTAATGCTGACATTGGGAAACCTGACAAAAGGAATTGGTTTGAGACTTTTTGTACGAGACAACATTGTACTCGCATTCTACAACGACCCAGTCAAGCAACTATGTTTCGATTTGTTCTTAGCAATGAACTCAGTGAAAGTGGTCACGGCCTTTCCCTTGGCGTTTTCTCAGGCTCCTTTGTTCTATGCGGAGGAAACAGCGCTAAAGACAGCAGAAAAAAATAGAGGAGACAATCCAGCGCCGTGGTTTGTCTCCTCACGACATTGTCCTTTGTTTCGCGTTGCTGCCTCCGCAAGTATGAACCAAGGGCCCTTTTATAGTTCCAGGTTTTTGCACCATGTGTTAGAACTGGTGAAATGCAATGGCTGTACACTTTCCGCTTTAGAAACAGTAGTAAACTACCAGCCATGGGTTGAGAATCTCTATCCGTACCCGCACCAATCAATCCTTATTGTTCACTGCACTTCCATTACATTATGACTAGCTTTACTCCAAAGCAATACCCCTTGAGCAGGTGCTGGGGTGATGTTCAACAGATTTTGTAAAGATCCTTTTTAGCAGGGCCTGTCATGGCGAGTCCATTTTTTTTCTTTTTTCTCAGTTGAATTTGTTTCGGCGTTTTATACGGAATCATGAGATATCCTAGGCATGACAAGCGAGACACAAATGGGTGGATGGTTTGCAATGGCTTCGTTGAATCGCATTTTAACCTCCAACAAGCCTTTGCCGACTGGCCCGACAAGTTCTTCTGTTAACATATATGTTAATAAATGCTTCTCTGTTTTTCACATCCAAGCAAAAGCACTCGAATCGGTACTTACCTCCGCGAGGTCTCAGGCGGGACGCGCAGAAGTCGACGAGGAAGGCATGCACGCCGAACGTGTTCACGTGCAGCACCCGTCCGTTGAGTCTGTAGGAGAGCACGTCGTGGTGCGCCTTCTTGACGAGCACGTGGTCTTCGCTCAGGGCTCGGTGCTCGAACTCGAGCGCCTCTTCGGCCACGGCCAGGGTGAGCGCCACCTGCTGCACCACTGACCACAGCTGCAACGGGCTCTCCAGCTGAAAAAACAAGGACCTCTGTACAGCCTGTGCCTTTACTCCTTTAAAAAACGATGCGCCTGCTTTAATGCGTAGGCATTTTGGCGAGCTGCTTTCCTAGGGAAAACAGCGCGTCCGTGTAAAGTAATGCGACACGGCTAATAGTGGAGCACGTGGAGCCAGAGCGCAGTGATAGCAGTGTCTTTTTACTTATTGGAGCAGATCTGTTAGTGTTTTAGGTGATCTCATTTGTGTTGCATAAACGAGCTCAGAGCCGATAAATATATATACTAGCGGCATGCGATCATAGTACACAGCACGGTTTCTCAAAGTGGGTTCCGCGGAACATAGGGGTTCCGCGAGCCGCTGATCAATTTTCCCTGATTCCGCACTCGCCAAGTCACTTAGATGGCGAAACCGAGGTGCGATCGATCTAAGAAACCTCCATTACTCACGCCCGAGTGTCAATGAGCACATCTCAGTGCATGACAGAAACGCGCGAAATGCGCAATAAATCCCGTCAGCAGCTTGCAGTCAGCCAGACTCCGAAAATGGGTCGTACGGTAAAGCTATTGCACTTGAATCTCGGAAGCCTTATATTACCCCCCATCCGCATTTCTCCTGTTTGAATGTAGGGCCAGCCCACATGCGGCTGGCCCTGAGTTTGACTGAGCCTCGCATCGATTTGTTGGTGCAGGAAAGTAAGTTCAGTTTCGTGTCAATGAATAAATTTTTTATATACCCTTGCTTTTCAATTTATAGCGCCTGAATGTAGCGTGAAACGAACAACAAATGCTTGCAAGAAAGCGGCAGGGGGGGGGGGGGGGTCCTTGGCACTTAATGGAGCTTAGCAGGGTTCCCTGGGACCAACATGCTAGAGAACCCCTGTACTATCGAGTCACGCGAGTGCTTTAATCTGTTTCGGAAAATGAGTATACAAGCGACATATCAGGACGACGCCAATTGGGCGGGCAGTGTCGGCTATCCGCTTTAATATCTAACAGCCATTAAGTACTACAGCAGAGCTATTACGGTCGAGGTTTGCTGTGTGCCTCAGATAGAAAATGATCATCATCATAACCGGGAGGCACTCTCTTGGTCGCCTTTTTCATCGCCTTCCCTTTCTTCCTCTTCTGCTTCGCCCCCAGAACAAGTGCCCTGATTTGTCCGGTGTGGGGTGCAAGAACACTGACGGGCGAAACAACGAGAACAGAGATAGAGAAAAAGAAAAGGAAAGCAATAGAGAGAAATTCGTGGTGAAAAATTACACCATCTCCCACTAAAAGGAACCATGAGGGGATGTGAAGCAGCATTGGGGGGCGCACACGAAGTTTCCGTTTACGTTCACTCGGCCGTCGAAGCCAAGCGTCGGCATCGAGCTACCGCTTCCGCTACAGAGAGACAACGCGAGTCTGCGGCGAGGGTAGCGAGGCTTTCGAGACAACTGCAGCGACCGGGAACCGACGGAGCGATCCGCACGATTCAAGCGAGACTTCCTCGACCGAGCGCACGCGCTTATATGAAATGGGGGAGGGAGACCATGGAGTGGGTTTACAGGCTGCAGAGCGGGGGGGAGGAGAGGAGAGAAGGCGACCGAACGCCTGCGTAACCCGCGTAAAGGAGGAGAGTGCGCGGTTGCAGCGCGGGGGGAGGAGGAGAGAAGGACGACCGAACACCTGCGTAAAGGAGGAGAGTGGGAGAGAGAGTACGCGCATGCGCAGTAAGGGTGGTCAGGACGCACACCACCACCACCCGGATTGAATTCCGCCCTAAGCTGCTTCGCATCTAAAAAGAAACATCGTGCCGAGACGAAATTCGAACCCGCGTCCCCACGATCCGCAGGCGAACTTCAAAACCACTCGGCTTTTGAAGCACGCTAGCAGCGCATAACGGTACATGACATTTTATAGTACAGTATAGCAAGGGATGTTGGAAAGAGAAGTGAGGGTGAGAAGGACACATGTGAGGGTTAAGAGAAGGAAAATGGGAGGGGAGAGCGAGTGCAAAGAGGGAGAGTGAAATAGAAAGAAAGACATAGAGAAAAGTTCTCCGACGATTACGATGCTGCCTAATGCGAATTCTGAGCGCAGCTCCGCGTTGGGGCAAGGCCAAGTCTGAAGTTTTGGCTCTCCACAAGGTATCGACTACACCATAAATCATAATATTTGACAAGTAGGACAGCACCTACTACGCCATTCTTCGTCCTTCTGCGGAAAAGCGAGGTACCCGCTACACATCTGTAAGGTATTATGTGCACTTTGTTTTTGCTGCATGTGGCTTATCACGATGAAGAATCATGGCTCAGCACTTTGCAGTGGGTGAGAAGCATTAAACCACACACTCGTTGCGCAATTAGAACTGTGTGATGATTGGTTGTTATTTTACTCTGCTGCCACGCTATATTACATTGCTTAACGCGATTCCTTGCCCGACAAGACGCCTCTACAGGGTCTTTTTGCAAATGTGTTTCAACCACCAGCGTCGCTCTGTGGTAGAATACTCGACTGCCACTCAGAGGGCCTGGGTTCAAATCCTATTCGATCCAGGGTTGGTTTTTTTTTCTAATTTATTTTTTTTTTCATGTCTATCGGTTACGCCAACGACGGCGACGGCGATGCCGCTCAACGCAGGAACGGGCACTTAAGAGCTGCGCTTTCAAAAAGAAAATAAAAGAGAAATGAAGGGAAGAAATAGAGAAAAAGGCACACACACAAAAAAATATAGAAATAAAAGACAGCACGCATAGCCATGCATAGCCAAGCCAGGACGAACTATGGGTACCCACCAGCTATGGTGTACTAGAATGGGATAGTGGGCCGTCTTCAGAGCAAACCAATGGGACAGTGGTGGTCGCTTTTGCGATGACGCCACCAGTAGGGCGCTGCGATCGAACGGTGTGCTCATGGCGCGAATTTTGAATTTGTAATGCGGGGCCTAGTGCTGGTTAAGGCAGATAAACATAATCTTTTCGCACAGTTTTGTTTGTTTCTAGGTTTCATACCATTAGGTGACTAACCGCCGACAAATATGAAAAGTCTTAAACGTGCCCCCTACACAGAGTGCGATTGTGGAAGAGAACAAGTACACTTACTTGACATGAAGGCCACATTTTGTCGCTTCGTACGTGAAAGAAGAGCTCAAAATGCGGGGTAACATAACGGCTTCAAAGTTCTTCACACGCTGAGTAACTTCAGGAAACGAAACAATCATAACGTACCTGCGCGGCACTACATTTCTAATCGTCTGCTTTAAATGCTTGTACTGAGCGTCGTCTGCACATAATGCAGACGGTAAAAAATTTCGTTTTTTTGCTAATGTAAGCCTTGTGTTTGCATAATGCGATAAAAGGAAACATTTACTAGCTGAAATTAATAAATGAACTCTGCAGATGGTAAGAGCGAAAAACCATTGCTGAAAGATGCGGGTGTTTTTCGATCGTCTGCTAATGTGTATCTGATGTCCGCAAGATTCTCAACGGTGCTCCCCTGGCTACCGCTTCTTTCTGTCGCATAGTCTCGAAGATTCACCACTGCCAACAACGCAAGAGAACGCCGCAGAAACGAAGTGTCAGCGAAGATAGGCGAATCACTCGTGCACCAATTCGTGTAAGTTTAAACAAGGCCTCCGTGAAAGCCGAGCCCATCTCGGAGGCCGTATATTATCCACTGTCGTACAATGGCTCCAAGCTCCAGCGAGTGGTGGCGCCACCGTAGAACGGTGTGCTCTGTTGACGAGGCCGTCATCGCAAAAAGAGCCACGTCTCAGGCGCCAGACGGCCCACTACCCCATTCCAGTACACCATACACCAGCTCTGCTGTGACCAAGCCTTGCACGACTTCCTCAAGCTATAGTCAAGCGAAGCGCGAGCACATCAACGACAGCTACGCATGATGAGCACATCATCGCACTTCGCCGCGATGAAACTGACGTCTCGGCTCTAACGTGAGTAACGCCGTTACGTCGGGCCATGAGCTACCGTTTGCACGTTAAGTGTACTCGTTATGTTTAGCGAGCACGCGATATGCACACGAGTCAGCTTACTTGAAAACGTCCAACCTCCTCGTAACGATTGGCTCGAAGCGAAAAATCCGGCACAGGCTGCTACTGCTTGACTTCTTTGCATGAAATTGATTCCCACAATGCGTGAGATCTGCCGGATTTTTTCTTCTTCGCTTGTATTGAAGGCTTCTAAAAACACTCGAACTCTTGCTCTTTGTTTTAGCTTTTTTTATTGCCTTTGCGCCATGCTGTTTGAGATCACTCTTTCTTCTTCAAAAAATAGATTGGTGCCCAATACCTTCATTCCGGCTGTCCACCATTTCAAGTATGCCATATTGGAGCAAAAGACGGATATGATACTGTAGCGCAACACTCGCAAGACTCGCAACATTTTAGCGCACAACGCACAATAAACACAGAAGCAGAAAGTAGGAAAGTCTGCTTCTTTATCTTTCCATTCGAGTATCGCGCTACAATCTCATGTCCTTCATTAAGTACCAACTCGTTGAAGAGGATGTAATTTTGGAGCAAAAGTACGATAGCAAAGGAACTAGTTCACAAATAAAACAAACTGGATGCGGCTATATTTGTCGTTTCTGTCACAATGTGTACACGCAGCGCTGGTTTATTGGAACTGGCTCAGTATGATTCGAACAGGTGCTGATTTGATTTTTGTTTTTCGGAACTGCTTTTTTCTGAGTTCACGTTAAAGTCCGGAATTGCCTCATTGCGGCTTTAAAGTGAAAGACACTTAGGTGTGCTTTATATTCCCGTGCATATTAACCTAGTTTCGGTTTCTGGGTTGGGCTCTTAGACAAAAAAAAAGTTTCTCCTATGAAATTATACACGGACGGCAATGGCCGCATTACTGCAGAAAGAATACAAAACCGTCCAGGTGCCACAACAAATAAGGGACTGTACAGTGGGCACTGCAAGTAACTATATCAAGAATTTGGCGCAAGATGCGACCGTACGATAGAGTCTGCGCGTAAAGAAAGCAAGACAGCACAGTTGCGGCAGCAAGTAACCGCACCATGCAGCCTATTATTGGTCACTGTTGGCAAAATGATGGTTATTCTATTTTTAATGTTTACGTCATAAACATATGAAGAGCGTGACGACAGTGCAAGAGCTTGTGTGCGTACCTTCTTGGTCCCGTCTTTATAAGTTTCGGGTCTGGACAAGAAGACTATGCCCAACCAACAAGGCAAGAAGTCTACCCCTGCTAGGTTA
Source organism: Rhipicephalus appendiculatus (assembly GCA_030522465.1). Classification (NCBI taxonomy): domain Eukaryota; kingdom Metazoa; phylum Arthropoda; class Arachnida; order Ixodida; family Ixodidae; genus Rhipicephalus; species Rhipicephalus appendiculatus. The sequence goes on along the minus strand of JALIZH010014178.1, from coordinate 47,627 downwards.
ATGTCAGGCTAGAGTACCGGATAATGGTGCCTATCGATGGCTAAATTACTGTTAACGTTGGGTATGTTGCGTATTGTATTGCCATGTGATGGTGAAATAATGAAATTCCCAGTAATCCGTACGCCCCCCACTCCACAATGGAAAGCTTTTCGCCTCAATTTGCCTGTTTCCTCTGAGCTTGAAAAAAAATTTTAGCAAGAACAAGTGCGCGCTAAAACAACGACCAAGAAATACGAAAACAGACAGCAAGTATTCTTAAAGGGGCCCTGCAACACTTTTCCAACTAGCCATGGAATGTATTCGCTAAACTAGCTTATTGCCTCACGAATTGGTCGCCGCGAAAATTTTAAGAATCCATCTAGTACTAGCGGAGTTACAAAGATTTGTCGCACGCTGCAATTGCTTTCTCTCTTTTCTCGTCCAGACGAAAGCGCTGGAAGCTAAGCAGGGAGGGATGGCTCGGGGGAAGAAGGTACGTCACACGCGCCTCGTGACCTTGAGCACGTTTTCTTTTCTTTTTTTTTTTCGAACGCGCGGCTTTTCAGTGCGATCGCGAGCGCACGCTTGGACGCGTCGCGACCTCCAGCGGCGGCCCCAGTAACTCCAGAGCGCGCCCTGCTCCAATCAGCCAATGGCGTGATGCTTAGGCCTATGACGCAGTGATTTTTGAGTATATAGCATCATTTCTCGAAAGAATAGAAAGCGATTTTTAGCTGACTTTGAGAATTTATTGTAAATTCCAGGCCGCGTGCTGCGCTGTAATATTTGGCTGCGTGTTTTCGGGAGCCTCCATCGGCAGCGTTTTCTGACCATGTTCATAAAGTGTTGCAGGGCGTGAAAGTTAGCTCAATATGCATTCAAAATGAGGACGTGCTTTCAAAGCACTGAGAGACGCACGAACGCGTTACAGAAACAGGAAATTACTTTTGAACTCGTGTTCGACCTCTCATTTGAGACCGCTATGGCCCTCCTACGAGATTGGTAGAAAGTACAGGGGCGATGGTAAGAAACGCGAACGGCGTGGCGCGCTGTTATCATCATGCTCTGACCCTGGCTGCAATAAATAGATGCTAGAATGGTTTTTGTTTGTATCGTGGATGATTCCAATAGCTTTTTTATAACCATTCAGCCTAAAATCAATTAAAAATAAATGCCCGAACAGCAAATAATGTATCTGCCGCTTTGTTTGCGTTTCTTTCCATCCCCACTGTACGTCGCACTCTCTGTATTACGAAAACATCCACGTGTAGAAGACCCGAGAACAGAAAAACAGCGCGAACACAGGACGAAGGAAGATGACGCGAGGACGGGTGCTGACTGAAAACTGAAAATTTGTATTGGAAAAAAGCGCACATATATAGAAACAGGAAAACATAAAAAAAAAAGATTATGTTACAATTTTAATCACATGCATGTCGTCAGATAGCGGATTTCCTTGTCTAGCAGATCAAGCGACGGAACGCCTGCGCACTGCTCGCCCCTGTGGTAGATAGTAAAGGCGCTGGTGTCGTTCCCTCCCTCTTTATCCCAGTCAGAGTTCGTGCTTGAAGTTTCTAAGATGGCATCGTGAGGCAGAAATTTATTTTGTCGACGTTTTGGACTGCCAAGTTCGGGGTGCGGCGCTTACACGAGTCCATACGGTTGTCTCTTTACGAGTGCCACAGGCACAATGATGGGTGTCCCGAATTGCTGAATGATGATGTTTGCCCGGACGCTTACGATTGATGCTGATAGTTAAAATAATAACAGTAATAATAATAATAATAATTATAATAATAACATCAACAACAACAATAGTCTATCTGTGTCTTTTTCAGCGTTCCAACGACAGCTGTGAGTGGGATGAACGAATCACGACTGTCGCATGTCATACGCTATCTCAGCGCATGCTAAGTTCAAGAGTGGGGGGGGGGATGGGGGGAGGAAGGGCAGGACATCTGGACATGCCCCCCTGGAGCAGTGGCGTACCAACTCGTTTGCGAGTGGGGGGCCGAGCCTTCCTCAATTCGTCGGCCGTATACTATATATATATATATATATATATATATATATACATATATATATATACTCAATTTGATGTGATCTGTCATAAACAGACAGAATATCGTTAGCAGCGTTTAACAAAATTATACAAAAAGTACAGTCAGCTTTACGTATATGTGTTATGCATGTAACAGTATTACAAGCAACATTTTTTATACATTAACCAAACAAGCTTATGCATGAATACAATGTGTCGATGGCGGCCTCCCCAGTAGTATAGATTTGTATCATTCAATAAAATTTCGTTAACGTCTAGAGGATGCTCATTAATAATTGCGTTTCTTAAGGTAGGTAGCAGTGACTGCTTCTTTTCTTTTCCGTAATTAGTTCCACACTTTCTTGCATATATTGATGTTGCCGTATCCCATATTTTGTCTTGTTTGCTCCTAGTAATAGTGTTTCTTGCGTATTGTTATTATTACTCTTATTACATTATAATTATTTTTAACTTCTCAACCACTCATTCTTTTTAAGTAAAATGTGTGGTATTAGGGGCGTAGTACATTCTTTATACGTATTCATCGTATTTGTATTTGCAACACTGCTCGGAGGGACCCCTCCAGTCTCTCCAAGTATACGCCTATGCAAACGATGTAAAAGAAATTTTTGTTGAAAAAACGTGATTCGTTATAACGTTAATCTACCTAGCGTTGTTTCCATGCGCATTGGTTGTTAGCTGTTAATGATTGGCCGAAATTTTGTCGGTCATGCACACACCACTTGCTCATAACGCGATGCAACAAATGACCTCAATATGATTCATCGCATCATGGCAACTTATGCATAATACATAAAAAAATAAGAGAATGCACTAGTTTCAATGCGGCCTATTTTGGGCCATTGCTCCTTCGCCATTCGTCAGAACTTTTCGGTGTATTATAAAATTGCATGCTTGCTACGCGACGTCACAAATCTGTGAAACCTGGCGGTGTTAAAATGACGTGTGCACACTAAATAGCACACCAATATTCTGAACAATACCTAAACACTTTTGGAGTAGCCGGACAATGTCTCATTCCGAATGTACTTCAAGAAGGCTGCCCGCCGATCACATTGGCAATGGCTGCTTAATAGCAGCTGGCGAGATGGATTCATGTGAGTATAATAAATATTTTTAGTTGTAGTATAACGATGTTGAGTTGTTTGAGCGCGTATTCACCTTTGTGAACTAATATTTTCTGGGAAAGAGGGAGGGAGGATATGAAGTAAACAGCGCTGCGCGTGGGTGCTTCTTTGCCGTCCGAGTGTATTGTTCCCTGTAGAAGTCAATTCGAGATTACTCCAGACCAACTAGCCCGGTTGTGAATTCAGTCTCCTTAGTCCAGAAAACGATGGACATTGACCATTTCCCTCGTCCGTTAGATCAAGTTGCGGGACAAGCATGAAAGCGCTGTGTGTGTTCTCTTCCTGTGTCCCCGTCATTATTTGCGCTTTGTGTTTCACAAGCATGAAAGTTGGGCTTTCCGATGTACTGGAGTCCACTGCATTATTCCTCCTCTTGTTCCATGCCGGCGCTATCGCTGCAAGCTATCACATGATAAGCAGGACCAACAGATTAATCGGAAACTAAAGCCGAAACCTTCTTTAGCTCCCCTCAATGCGACCCAACTAAAACAACACTTCTGCACACTCATCGACTGATAGCAAATTGGATATAGAGCAGCGGTAATGTTATTTTTTGCGATGAAAGAAAATTCATTTCCTAAAACAAGAAGAGCGTCTGATCGGTCCATAAAACATCTACTGGTTCCCTGTCCGTATTTGCGTCAACGATTACGTAAATTTCAGGGCAAGCAGAGTAGAATAAAGTCATGACTGAGTGCTCTAACGTTATGGAACCTCTACTCAGCAATAGCCCTTTCTGTAATGCTGTAGCGCAAAGCGTGAAAGCGTCACATAGGCGGCCTGTACCGCAGAGCACAGGCAGTGCCTGGTCGTGATACACGCAAGACAATCTCCACAGCAGAAGCGGAAGACAAGTTTCTTTATATAGTTAGGTGATTGCTGTCTTGAAGTAAAACTTCACCTCAGTTGGATGCTTTCCCAGTGTGGAACCGAAAGTGACCGCTGTCGAAAGTGGGGCTCCGCCCCTAACCTTTCAGTGGGGGGGCTAGCGCCCCCCTTGCCCCCCCCGTAGATACGCCTATGCCCTGGAGCAACGCTCGCACCAACGAGCTTCTATTTGCCGCAGCCGACTGGGGCCGCAATCTCGACCAATTACCCTTCAGGAGTGATTTCACTTTTGCGTTACGTAACGTGAAGCGCAAAGCCCGATTGCACCGAGGCGCATTACGACCGCCGATTTATCCGACGAACGCCCGCTGATAGTAATACCATAGAAATGTCATCGACCGACAATAACGCCCCTATACGCGGCTGATGGGATAGTGCTACGGCGCAGACTCACTCAAGAGTTAAAATGAAATCTCAATGTGCAGTTATAATTTCTAAATACTGCATACGCTTTTCCTGCATTTACCGATAGACACTGAGAACGAATCAAAATGTACGACCTTACCGTAGCGCTACTGAGCGGCCAGCCAGCGAAGGTCATGTGCAGAACCACGTAAGGTAGAGAGAGGTCGTGCCCGTCTGCGTCACAGCAATAATAATAAAAATAAGTACGTTTCCACGCGCATTTTCACTCGTATCGGAATATAATTCACCTTCTAACTTCAGAGCTTCGCAAAAAAAATGTCGAGTAGTCATCTTCGAAAAAAGTATCTGGTATCTATCGCCACGGTAACCATTGTTGCCGAAACTCTATTGGGTCCTGCATATACTTTTGTTAACACTGAAATTCGACGTATATGAACGATGATTGATTAGAAGTGGTTGAACAAGGAATGTCGCTGAAGCCAACGTTTAGGCAACTGGGCCCCAACACGGTAAAGTTGACGTATAAGGGTAAAGTTGACGTATATGGGTATATGGGTAAGTTGGGCGTATATAGGTAATGTTCTGAAACCTCTCATAAACGTTAGGAAATGTGCAAAACGGAATCACTTATTCGCTCTACTAAAACAACTTAAGCGTATTCAATAACCTACACTGGCATACATTTTCTGTAACGCGCACCCAATGCACGGCGTTACGCGGACATACGCCTGGATCTCACACACTTGTTCGGGCAGTTTTCAGGCTCAGCTAGACTTCGGCATCAGTTCGGGAAGTGCGGACCTTTAATAAGTGGCACCACACCACAGGTGTTAAATGCGGCGCAGTCGCGCAACAGTACTACAGAAACAGTACGACATGAAGTCAGTGTCGCGTGATGTTATAGAGTTCACATTCCGCGATAGCAGCGCACGTTCGGTCAATATTAGCTGACGCTTCCTCTCTTTCATTTTTGCTAAGGCCTATTGTTCGACTAAACCTTCTTTGACAACTACAGTCGCATATCTGTCTAGTTCTGCTTATGTGCAGCCTGAAAAGAAAAACTTGGTTATTCAATCGTGTTATTCTCGCACACACGTGCATTGGTTCTTACTTGCAAAACGAACAGCCTTATGCCAAAGATCAACGCGTGATACATGGACTTATTACAACATGGGACGTACCGTCGGAGACAAAACCGGAACTCTTTCGCTCCCGGAAGCTGCGGCAGGCGCTGGTCAACAGTTCTGGATACTTGCCCCACACGCAGTACGCCCTGTGTACAAGCGTCAGGTGACTACACAGGATACCAACAATGGCTGCTGTCCAAAAGTGTAGGGATCAGTGCAATGCAATCTCAGAGTCGCTGTCATCAGTCGACTCACAACCAGGCATATCATTTCACTCAGCCCCTGTACCTACATGTTAACACACAATTTGGTCACCACGACAGAAAAATGTTCACGAATGTTCGCTTCAGCTTGGATTCCTCGAGATTAGTTGATCATGAGTCACGAGTTTTACTCGCCTTGTGGTGGCTATCCAACTAATAATCGTATGCATACTTGAGTTGCAATGAAGTTTCGATACGCTAAGCCTGTTCTCAGTTGTTCCCGTCGACTGAAAAGCTTGCAAGTTTGATACAGTTGCAAGTCTGAAACACTTTCAATTAAATGCTTACCTTACCATGTCAATGAATGATAGTAAAGAGTTATGTTATCAGAACGTCATCACGTAGATGCACATGATAAATTGTGTTATTTCAATGTGAAATGTCGGAGGTACAAGAGCAACGCAGATTGCTTTAAATCGATGCAATGAATGTCTGAGAGAGGCCAAATTATCTCGCTTGGTTTGTTTAAATCGCCACAGCGAGTTCGCGCGTTGCCCGTAGGAAAGGAGGAGGCACAACTGCAAACGTGGGCTCACCACAAATTATTGAGAGAACATGTTGTCTGCCCTTGGACTCGCTGTGGGAGCAACAGCTATTTCAGTCTGAGCAGTCACCACTTGCATAGGTTGCTTTCCCTTGAGACTTGAATAAGTAATGTTATCCGCCTCGCTCAAATAAAGACAAATGTAGGGAAATTCCAAATAGTGACTTTCGGAATCGTAAACGCATCGAACAGCAAACACTTTACAATATATACCCGAAATCCCGAATGCTAAAGTCGTCTACACTTACTGAGTTTATCTCCTTCAGGCGCGAAACAAGCTGATGCACGCATCCACTTTCCAATGATTTAGTAGAAAGTGCTGGATTCTTCGTAGCAAGATAGTTAATATGGTATTATGTAAATATTTTATTGAGCTGTGGATATGGAAATCTGAATATGTACATATTGTGCAGTCGGCCATATTGCGGAGAGCAGGCACAAGTTCGCGTGGGAGGCTCCCCCCGACGCGTTGTCCCAGTATGTCGACGGCGCCTACACCTGTTTACAAACATGGAATAGGTCTATAGCATGATTATTGTGCGCGATCAACGGATTTCATTACGTTTTGTGCGTTTTCGACGGCGTAGGAGGAGATAGCACAAAGTGGCCAAAAAGCGCGAAATACTGACAGGCTCAATGCTTGAAGCTCACATTGTGCGCGTGTTTTATGAAGGAATGCGTTGCGAGGAGGAGGCAGTGCCTCTGTTGTAAACGTGATCAAGGAGATAACCCCCCTCCCCCTGCCACCGAATTTTTTTATTCTGCATATATATGTATACACGCACACAAACAAACGCACGTACGAAAATACATAAAGTATAGTGGATCTCCTCATCCCGCTCCCCCCCCCCCCATCAAGGAAAAGCCTTGCAGTATAACGCCGGTGCTTGAGGGGCATTTGTAAAAGCAATGTGTTCTTGAAAAGCGTCCTGTTGGCAATGCTGTGTTGGCAAAGAAAGGCAAGCAGGCGTTCTGTGGTTTGAATTTTCATATTTCACTGTCCACATCGTTGTAATACTGAGCGCGGTCACCCAGCCGCACTTCTCGCATTTCAAGGTTGAGCCTGCTGATGGGAGGTGTCGCCGACAGAGTGTCGGAGCGAACTGTTTTCCATATCGGTCTTAGTTGCATTCCACCGCAAAAAATTCCGTTCCGTTTCTGCTCCGGAACGAAAAAAAATAAAAGATGTTCCGTAACGGTTTTCATTTGTATGCAAACATCTGAGGTTAAAGCAACAATAAAAAGAGGATTTGTGGTGTAGTTACTTGCGTTCCTCATAAGAACGTGGGCAGGGGTAAAACACATTAAGAAAAGCGCAAGTAAGTGTACCGCGAATTCCCCCCAACGAGCACAAAGCAGTACCTTCCTAGTTATAGTATTTAATTTCTCAATAGTGAATTACAAGTTCTCTCAGCAGGCTCAATGCCTTTGTATCAAGAGAGTGAGGATGATCTCAGGAGCAGCCCGTCATAGTGTAATCTCTGATACGAGACACCGCTGTTCTGATAAAACAAACTTCGGTGCCGACAGCACTCTTTCCATGCTGGCCCGTTTGTCAGGCAGGTGCCAGTCCACTTGCGTTAATATGAACAGCTGGCACTCTTTTCGTTTTTCGCCAAATTTTTGCACATCTTTACTTTCGAATTTCTCTCTGAGGTACGCGCTAATACTGTCCCCCGAAATATGCTTTACTAATCACGTTGCATGACCTCGGTTGTTCAGGATCGCCAAGTTTTCCCGCGAATCGAAAACAATAAAACATACTTCGGTTTCACTCCGGAATGAATTATTAGACAACGGTTTCGGTTACGTTCTCGATCCGGTCAAAAATATAATTTTTTTTCTTTCGTTTTTCGTTCCGTTTCGTCACACTGGTCGCATTGACCACCGGTGCCGGTAGCGCCGATGCATTACTTCGTCTGTGTCACAGAGATGCTTAAAATCACCACGCCCGCGCTTTGTAACGAGAATACTCACGTCCGCAAACGGGAGAGCCCCGCGGTGCTGGTCTGCAGATTGGCAGCGATGCTTTGCAGAGCTCTGCGGAGAAGGGCGTAACGCACAGCACTGACTGTCAAGTCATTAACACCAAGGCGCGTAACAACTCGATCGCCCGTGAAATTCCGTGTTAATCAGAGAATTCCAGTTTGTCCCTAAACTTTTGTATTTTCCCGAATGGCGGGAGAATTATGCGTCATGTAGAAACGCGGGTAGCGGCATCTGCTGATGAAGAACCGAACAAGTTATCACAAAGCTAATATTACTGGCACTTACTTGTACACGCATTAATCATTTAATGCTCGTGTAAAGTGATGCCAATTAGTTAATAATCAACTCGCGGTACCTTTGTTATTTTGTTTTGACGAGAACACTGAGGAGGCTGAAAACTTTAGCAAAAGGTGTCGTTGTTGCACAAAACGCTACAAGATGTCGCAACGTATGCTCTGCCACCACCGCCGTAACCCGTAAAAACGTAAACGGTAAAATGTCCATGGACAAACTAAAACTCCCTATTTAGCGTAATTCTCACTTAGAACGCTGTACACTGCGCAGAGCAGTGCGTGCGGAAATTATAATTGTCAGGCTGTATGTGAATGTCTCTCCTAGGCATAAACCGTGTACGTTGCACCAAAATTCTAGTAACAAGATTTTGCACGGTGATCATTCTGGGCCAAGGTTTAACCAACGCCTCCTGTACTTTTATCAATGCCAGCCAAATGCGCCCGTTCCAGCCGTTCAACACCCTCTCCTCTAGCCCTTTCCTACTCTCACACATCGCCTAGCCTTCGCGTGTACTTTGCGCTCATGGGAGAGAGCACCCGTCATGTAGTGCCTCACTAAGGAAATCATATGAAGTAATTTTTTGTTCAGTTGTGTGCTGATCCGTGGGGCGGCGTCTTGCATCCCTCGTGTTCACTATGTTGGCGGTCACGCTGGCTCTGTAAGAGAGACGGTGTTTTGAGATAGCGCGTCTCCGTTCGTGGCGCTATGCGGGCAACCAATGGGGACGCGTCACTGCGACGCAGCAGTGTTAAGAGGTGCCTCACGAGCGCTGTGACGTGGCGGCGGCATTGCTTCGAGCTACAAAGGAGCCACGGCCGCCTGGATCATCGGCGCGCGCGTCTGTGTTGGAGCACGAAGGAACAAATTGGACAGATGCATGATATTGGAGAGGGAAAACGCGTCTATCGCATCTCCGTGCGAAAGCGCTCGGACGCACGTGTGACACAAGCAGCCCTACCCAACATGTGGCGTCGCATCACGACTACTCCCTGAACTAAGGCGGACCGGCGGCTCCCATTGAGGGGCGAGCGTTTGCACTGGCATTGAATAAAATAGAGGAGGCGTTGGTTTAAGTATAGCATATGCGGGCAATGCAGCAGTCGTAACTTCATTTTTATGGAATAGTTCGAAATTTCGTATTTGCAGAATATTGAGAACATCTTGAAATTAAGAATCCGTTTTAGCGGGCGAATTAAATTAGACATCAATATTTAGGCACGTCCTCATGAAGATTATAATCACATAAGGACCTGAAACAGTTTTGACGATTTTCTATGAACGCATTGAGCCGATAAAGTAGGCCTAAGAATCATTTGTTGGCCAAGTTAAGCTATTTGCGTCAACTACGCAATTTATTAAAGACTTTAAACGTGTGAATCACTACAGAACGCAGGGGCTCAACCAAACGAGTTTTCTACTTCTCCCATCCTTTCTACTAGCATTGTTCCATGTTACGCGTAGCGCCGGCCACCAATCTGATTGGATATGTCCGGTGGGCAGCGAGCGTCGTCTGCCTGTGCTACAACGTGCTCCGTGCTGACGTAAGCTGTGCGACAGCGTTTATCTCGTGGTTTCTTTACTCAAACGCCATGAATGGCCCTTGGTGAGTTGTGTGCCGTGAATCTAGCGATTGGTGACTTCTAAAGCTGCGGCACTGTGTAAGGCTTGTAAGGTATCTGGCGAGCGTTGTCGCTTCACCTCGTCGCTGCCGTGGGCGTCGGGTTTCTCGCTATCTAATCAACGCCACGATGCACGCGTCTGCGGCTCTAGCTTCACCCCTTAAGACACAACCGCGTTTCCCGAGATTACGCTTATCGGTGATCATTCCCAAAGGAAATGCGAATGCATTTCGCGCGCGCTTCACTCCATTTATATATGGTGGTTGTGGTTCGAAGAAGGAAAAGGCGCCTAAATTCTGCAGCCCGGTCGGGAGTACGGCGCAGCGCCTGTTTTTTTTCTTTCTTTTTTAATTTTTTTATTATATATATATATATATATATATATATATATATATATATATATATATATATATATATATATATATATATATATATATATATATATATACGGGAGAGTGGGGCGCAGGGAGGAGAGAGAGCGAACGGCGAGAGAAGGAGCGGCGAAGCACTGCACCTACCCTCTCCTACACTCTTTCCACACACGCGGGAGCTCCGCCGAGCTCCCGCGATGCGAGCGCCCTCACACACCAGAGCGCGCTCCTCCTCTCCACTCACTCCCCGCTACTCCGCCCGCACCACCTGCTCCGGTTGCTAGGGGCGAGGGAGTGAGAGCGGAGAGATGCGGACACCGACGCCTGACATAGCCCGACTAAGAAATTCATTCGCATTTAATACTTTTTGTTTGTCCGCATGGCCATCGCAGATTGTCGCCGTGCAGCCTGCCAGGAATAAAATAAGAACGGCTGGTGTTTTGGTGACACCTGGCGGAGCAGATCTCAACCATTCCGCGCACTTCGTCTCTGTTGTCCGATGGCGCGAGCTGCGAAACGCATTCGACCGAGTTCAACCAGTCGCCAGCGACGCCTGGGTGTTTCATGAGTAGAAGAGGCAAGGCAGGTATAGTTAAAAGAAGGAGGGTATGCATGTAATTGCCCGTAGCTGCCTTGGTACGCGGCGTTTCGCTTAATTTGTGGTGTGATTGGTTTGATGATGATGTAGCCTAAACGCTGACAAAGTTTCAAAAATTGTTTCCTGGTCCCTTTAAGCAGTCGCGAGTTTTAAAAAAAGGCACTTTCTCAGTTCTGGAAAGTGAACGGACGCGAAGTGGATACATTGATCATACTATAGATGCCGTGCGGCACAATCGTGCTTTTGGCGTTATAATTAAAAGTACTTCCGTTTATACTCACAGTACGAACTCAACACTCGTCGGAGAAAAAAAAAGAAAAGGTGTTTAGAGACGCACACCACAGAAGGGAACCCGTTGTGCTGTCAGAGTTTAGGCAATGCAAACCAATCACACCACAAATTGAGCGACACGCCGCGTATCAAGGCAGCTACCGGCAATTACATGCTTACTTTTTTCTTTCTACGATGAATTCATACCAACCAGCTCAACAGTTTGTCGTGCTAGTTCTATAAAGCTATGATCGTCGTCTAAATGGGCAATACCTTGAAAAATTGACGCAAGTTAGACTGAAAAATTATTGTTGCGGTAGCAACTGTATGGACACTCCAAGCGCATTTTTACCGTCGCCGTCACCGTGGTGTTCCGTATAAAGTCGAAACCGACAACAGCGTACCACGCGTCGAACGTTCTATGTGCGAGTGAAAGCATGCGAGGGCTGCCAACAATCGCGGCTCAAGCGGCGAGGAACAGTGCCGGCGGTTTCAGTCGCGCAATAGGCGCATGAATCGCGCAAATGGCGCGTGGGGTGGGGGGGGGGGTAGATACAGCGTTCCTACACAGGAACTGCGTATTTTCACCGGCCGAGCGTGGCCTCCCGCAGTCATGTGCCCCATATGCTTTACAGGGATCGGCAAACGAATCACACCTTTTTGCACGATGTGTTCTCATCTCGAAGTTTCCGTTCAGTCCATGTACAGCACGAGGTCGCTTCGCTTGATTTAGCTGTCGCGTTTCCTTGCGCCAGATCGCATGCTAAAAGAGTGAGCTGCTAACCCTGCTTCGTACAACCGTCCAATTTGTTGCTGTTGGCCGCGAGATGGAACAGAGTCGGCACCTAGCGGCGATCGGGCGAAACCTCACCGTGTGGATCGCTCCTTGCGTCGTCTGCTAGACGAAGTTCTCCGTCTAATAACGCAGAAATACAGACACTTTTTTTTGTAGCCGCTAGATCAAGAAGTAAATACATAATTGCCTCAGTCGCGAAACACCATTTATCCTGTGGAATAGGCAGAACACAAGTTAAACACGTACAAATCAAGCAAGAAAAAACATCGAGCACTGTGCAAAACACGACTGTGACCGAAGGCCAGCGGCCGATGGATTGGCAGATTGCACTTCTCTCGCACGAAATAGTAACGGTAGCCCGACTTCGGGCATTAATGTTGCAATGAAAGTCGTATTATCACCATCTGGCTGCTGTCAACCCGCTTTATTTGCCGACAATCGACTGAAACCGCCTACAGCGAAGCGCCGCTGCGTACACTGTATACGCGCCGTCGACAGCCTATCCACACTAATGCGGCAATGGTGCTGCCGCCTATAGCCCAATCTCGCGGCGAATCGCATTCATTGCTTCGCGCTTGCATCGAAACTGTGACTTCTTTTTTTCTAAACACTATTGTCGCTAATTTCGAAATCCCCGGTTCATTATTGAGAACAAAGTGGAAGTTGGAATTTCGTCTTTGACTTTCGTGCCGAAGAATGGGGACCTGAATGTCAGTGTCACTTCACGAATCTCAGTCTTTTCCTATTTTGACCGCGTCAACGAAATTTCGACGATCTTGTTGCCACGTTAAGTCTCTCGCTCCGTTAAAACCCAGTGCCATTCATTCTTGCCGACAAAGAACTACGCAGGTCAGACGCTGTCAAATACGTGATGGAACAGCGAGTTGTTGCGGGAACTTGAAAGCGGCGTCGTCACTTCTATATTTAGGAGCGAAGCTCCTGAAGGCTGTTTCACATGCTGCGATTGCAGCGAAAAAAATCGTTCCGTTCGCTCCAATCGCTGTGTTCGCAACCGCCGCTAATGGCGGTTTCGTTTCACATGGGATGCGAATGGTCTGCGATTTTCGCTCTGCGACTGGCGCGGCGAGAAACGGTTGCTTGCTGCCTAGACACTGCACAAATTTTCAAACGTAATGTAACGATCTGTGCATTATGATATTAAGTTTTTACGAACGGTAACGAAGAGCATGCGTGTTTTGTCATTTAAGAACACTTTCCAGTCTAAATTACTTTTAAAGTGCGCAACAACGGCCATCACAAAAGCAAACACGTCGACGCAATTTCGACGGCGTGACCGGCCCGGTGCTATTTCGAAGGGTCCCGACCAAAAAATCGCTCTGCCGCTGCGAACAGAGCGAAAAATTTCCAACATGTTGGTCGCTCGCCGCTGACCGCTGCGGAGGGAGCGAACGGCCCTTTTTTTCGCTGCGAGCGAATTCGCAGACTGAAAATCGCTGCTTTTTGTGTCATGTGAAACGGCCTTGAGGCTGGCACCCCGCCGTCGCCGTCGCCGTTGAAGCTCCCTGGCACGGTGCCAGCTGTGGCGTCTCCCTCTCACGCGGGAGGATGAATGAGCTTTATGAGCGCTGGAACGCGGATGGCGTCTGCAAGATGCGCAAAGCGCGAGAATACGAACGCATGCGAAAAGGAGACAGATTAGTCTCCCTCTCCCTCTTTCTTCGACTCTGCCCTCTCCCCTCAAACCGGCGAACGCGCGAAACCATCACTTCACCCCGTCGTCCGCCCAGTGGTTAGTCCGTTGCCTGCACAATGAAACGCCGCGCGCGCCGAACGCCGCGTGCGTCCCATTTCTAAGGAGCTCATCGGTTGCCTTCGTACACGGAACAACTGCTAGTTTTGAGCGTGTTCCCGCTTAGCAAGCGCCTTCTGGCTCCAAGACCCGTGCCAGCGCCCCAACTGCTTCTTCTCGAAACTCTCGTACGCTAACACCACAGCCGCTCTTTGGCTTTCCCCCCACTGCGCCACAGCTGGGTGGCACAGCCCGGAGTGCGTCTTCTATGCACCAATCCTGAACCTCGATAAAGCTGCAAATGACGTTAGCTACCTGTACATATCGCGTAGGTGCAATAGCACAGTAGCGTCATAGGGATAAGCCTTACTGCTGCCGTTAATTGGTTAATTGCATTGACTCCAGAAGCAACGTGTGCTATACTAATCCCACCAAAACCTTTCGCAGGACACACATCACAGCAGTAATGTCAGCTGTCGTACACCTGTGAATGCTCAATCTCCGACAATGACTCAGTAATACTCACTATAGAATCGGTACGATTGGCCAAAGTTATATAAAGTAAGACAGTTTCGTGCAGTTCATGTTTGAATACTCCACAGCAAGAATCTGCGCAAGCCGTGAGACACAAAACGACTGCCCGAAGTGCTAACCGGACACTTTGCATGCACACTGAAAGGCTTGAGTGCCACGTTGCGCGGTTACCGTGAGCGGCAGGCGAATGCAGAAGTACAAAACCCACGTGACCACCTCAGAGGGAGACGCGTGCGGTGAAAGAACGATGACGTCTAGTTAAGACGTCATTATGACGCTACAGATCATCGAGATGTGTGACGTCATCTGATGACATCGTCGCTCGGTCAGAGGTGGGCCAATCTCGGAGCTAGAGCAACAACATGTGAGCTACACAAAGCTTCAGAAGTGTGAGGCACAATGGAATTGAATGAGAACGGCACACTGTCTTATTATGTCTTTGAAGATGTCTGCTCCTCGACTGTGTAAATTAAACGAATTGCCACGTGCGCAGCAGGGTTTCGGCCTCAAGTGTTACAGACAGTGCAACAAGGCGTCTAATTTTTTTCCCCTGCCGTACCGTGCAATTTTTCACACTGTGCATTAGTACCGCGCTAATTGGCCAGTTTACACCACTCTCCAAATTAAACATAGAAGTGCACTTGCCTTCCCACTCTCAGTTCGGCCAACACCAGGTCCCGGTGGCGCACGACGTACTCGAAGCGAAGCACCTTGATGACCGAGCGACGCCAGTTGCCCACCACGCAGAAGAGCTCAGAGTCCGGGCTTTCGCTCAGCTTGATGCAGGCGCGGGCACCGCTGATTGTACAGGTAATAATCAGTCACGCAGCGATTACACTTTACAACTCGTTCCACTGGTGAATCTTATTCAAGTTTAACAAAACGCTACTTTAACAAGACTACGTTCTACGTCACTGAAGCGTTTTACTTTGTCAAACGAACCAAATGGCTGAATTGTCGAGAAAGAATTTTTACCCTAAGAATGAACTCTTGTAGAAGTGCTGCATAAGAAAGCACGCCTCTTTGCTTTTGTAAGATATCGTTACGTAAACTGACACGAGACGTGACTGTTTACAAGTGTATGAGCGCTGAGATGAACAGCATCGACCAATATGGAGCACAATATGCTCACCAGACAGGCGAGCCCTCTTTGTCGCCTTCTGTAGGCAGAATGTCGAAGTGTTGGATTGAGCTAGCTACGTATCCAATATTTATATGGAAAGCTAAAATTCATCCTTTACAGAAGTACACGACAGCGCAGCAGCTTTGAACGGGACAAAAATATGCATACGGGAACTTCATTGTTCTTTCAACATCGTTACGCCACGTCTTTGCCCGCACGGACAAATAGAAATGCGCAGCTATGTTGTCGACTGATATGTAACATTTGTTCGTTTAGATTAGATTCTTGAAGCACCATCGTCTTCGGTAACTTGCGTATTCCGAAGGGAAGTAAAAAAGAATGGTAATTTAGCACCCAATAATTCAAAGGGGAATTCAGATAGCAGCAGGATTTCAATTGTAGCAGGGTACAAGTTATAGGCGGTAAATTGCGTTACGGTTTAAAATGTGCCATAGCCCGCCTATCGCAATATTTCATTTAAAACAAATTTAAGCGTGCCGCACGTAATATCCTAACGTAAAACATGAAGTGTAGCTCCGCGACTACGCGGATTTTGCTTGCTTGAATGGTTTAACGGCATGGTGCGTCCACACTGCAGTGAAACCACCTTTTCGGAAAGTTAATTGCCGGTACAATACGTCTATTTGTTCGTTTCGAATTCTTGGGAATTTCGCAAAATTAAGATCTTGTCGAAGCAAATTCTCATGATGTAATATACTCTCGAATATTAGAAGGGCTTAAATATTCGCAAAGGCCTACCCTAAATCTTCATCGTAACACAGCGCACACACACGAACACAAAAAGAATGGTCATAAAAGTGCAACCTTGATACGCGCATGCTGCATCATGTGACGCTCTTCAATGTTTATATTTATATGTGTTCGGTGAATAAAAATTTCTGTTGATAGTCAGCGCTCGTGTCGTCGGTTCTTCCCTCATTCTTTTTGTGTTCGTGTGTGTGCGCTGTGCTAAGATGAAGATTTACCAACTTGCCCAAATAGCCACCTTACTCAACCTACTCTAAAGCTTTACGATTTAAATATAAAACAATCGGCCAGCCTGACGCAGCAGAAGAAAGAAAGAAAGAAAGAAAGAAAGAAAGAAAGAAAGAAAGAAAGAAAGAAAGAAAGAAAGAAAGAAAGAAAGAAAGAAAGAAAGAAAGAAAGAAAGAAAGAAAGAAAGAAAGAAAGAAAGAAAGAAAGAAAGAAAGAAAGAAAGAAAGAAAGAAAGAAAGAAGCAAGAAATAAAAAAACGAGCACTTGTTTTCAAGTACTCGTTTTTTCCTCGCTCGGTCATCGAGTGGAACAAGCTCGATAGTACATGGGTTAAAGAGGACAAAATAGATGAATTTCTAGCGTTCATTGCTGCGCGAAATATTTTCATTATGATTTTTTTTTCTTTTGCTGTGCACTTTGTAATCTGTGCTCTGTTATTTGTTCTTTCGTTCTTGATTTACAAATGATGTCCTTTTCAAGCGTTGTTTTCTGTAACTTCATTGTTATTTTGGGTATATACTGGTGTCAATATCGCCCCACTAGGGCCCCTACCTCGGGGCTAGCAGTTTTGTAATAAAAATAAATAAAATTTTAAAAACGTGCGTTCACAAACTCACTCAGTTTCAGTAAGATGGCAAGTAAGGCCAGTCGGTTGGGATTGATGTTTAACTTGGTTACAGCGCAACACAAAGACAAAAGGAACAAAAGTACACCACGGGACTGTGGTGTACGTTTCTTTCTTTTGTCCTTGTCTGTGTTGCGCTGCGGCCAAGTTAAACATGACTCACTCAGTTCGTTAACTCACGTGACTCGCTGTAATTATTTGGGCATCCATATAACTCCCAATCTATCGTTGTCGACATCACGTAGAGAGAGCAGCCGCAAAAGCACGATGTATGCCTCGTTCAAATACTCGCATACACAGGGTACGTCCGTACCCTGTGTGTCCGTACCCCGTACAAGTTGTCATAAAGTGTCTTTTGTACTTTGTCTTTTGTAATGGATGATTTTGGCAGTATTGTATGCCCACTCCTGTATGAGAATTTGGCTTACAGTATTAATAAACAAATTGATTAAATAAACATTAGTTTAACAGCCCAAGATGGCGTTGCCCATGCGTCTTACGTAAAATCGTCTATAGAGCCATTCCCTTTCGCTCAAACTTTACAGTGGGGGTACAACGTGACGTTTTGGTTCAACCCGACGTTTTGCTGCTACGCTTTTTAATACCTGGAAACACGCGGCGTGGACTTTTGGCCGCATTTTCAACTGCGCTTACAGTGCTTGCGCTAAGCGTTTGTGGCTTATCCTTAATCATCCCGTATTAACCAGAAACACTTAACGTTGTTATAGCAATAACGTTGGCGGCGATAGAAGTGTTTTTTTTTAACGACTCCGCACCTCTACTTAGAGGTATCAGCGTTTCCCCGCACTCTTACATTTCCTTGAGCACGAGGTCGAAGGTGACAGACGCCCCGTGCCTGCACTCCTGCAGCAGCTCCCCGAAGACCCACTTGGAGGCCGGCGCCAGATGGGGAAGGCCGAAGGGCACCGGGCGCGACTCGGGTCCTCGTCTCCTCGATGGAGGCCACGAGTGCGACGAGCAGCCGCTCAGCCTGCGAGCGCACTCGGCTCTTCGTGGGAGGGGAGTGCTCGTGGTGCGCAACCCTGCCGTAGTCGACGCCGGTGGGGCGGGCAAGGAAGGCGTCACGTGTCTCCTGAAGACTTCACTCGTCGACGGAATAGCTGAAAGGATAGTATCTCCGTGGGTTTTACATGCCAAAACCTGGATACTGTTGCACGTATCTGCGAGAAAAACGAAGGCGAGGGAACGTGCTGGCCGCCCCGAGCTCCAGCTAGAGAGAAGACGACGACGCTGGGATCTTCAACCTGTTGGCCGCTCCTGCGCTCACCTCCACGACCTAATTAACGGCCCCTTCAGCCGTAACGTCAAGGCATCCATCGCGTGTAGCAGAGTGGTGGAGGTGCTGGGCATCGATCCCAGTACCTCCCAGTAATCATAATATGATTATGAGGCACGCTGTAATGCCGGGCTCCGGAAATCTCAACCGTCTGTTGTTCTTGAATGTGCACTGAAATCGCATAGAACATGTGCCTCTAGCATTTCGCTTCCATCTAAATGCGACCGCAACGGCCGGGATCGAACCCGCCACTTTCGGAACAGCAGGCGGGCACCGGCAGGGTTGCCAGGTTGAAAAGACAGAATAATAGCCAATAAATTGGAAAAACTAACCAAGAAGTAGCCAACTTGGACAGTAACCAACTAAGATTACTAAAACTAAGACAGTAAAAGTTGCCAAAAGGAGCAGCCTTTCGGTGGAAATGTAAATAAGCACAGCGAAAACCCTGCAAAGACATATTTGCTGTGACTGAAGCCTAAATTGTGGACTTTAACAATTATTTCGTGCCCCATGACGAAGTTTCTTGCGCTCTTTCACAAATGACACTATCATCACGCGTACTGCGTGACTACAAGGACTAGAAGTACCAGCCTTGTGGTGTCAATAAATATGAGCCCTGCGTGAGCGTGTTTCGATATCACGGTTGCTGAAATATTAAGCCCAGATTGTATTAACTTTCGCAATCGTTGCTCGTCTAATGACGAAGTCCGCGCATTAAATATTTCCGAGCGTTAGTCTGGGCCTAATTCTGTGCAAATAACAGATAGTTCGTCGGATATCCGATTTCCAAAGTCAAATAATGCAGAGCGCTTTCCACTGTCCTGTTCAATTCCAATAACAGTTGAAAGTTGCGTTCAGCAAGAGGTGGTCTGCAAAACGAGGCCCCAACGCAAGAGTTCTCGCCACGAATCCAAAAGCATTTTCTTCTGTGCTAAACAAGTTCCAAGTTCAATTTCGGTCGTCCATGCTTCGACACCGCGCACTCGAGCCAGCGGTTGCGACATCACAACATTTTGATAATGTGGTTCGAATTGGGGGAACAAGAAAGTGGCCAAAAATGTAGCCAAATAGGCGCGAGGTAGCGGAGTCTTGTAACGCTGGATGTAGCTGCGGAGCTAAGCTCAGAGTATTCGTGGACGACCGTACAGATTCACGAAAATTCACGAAACGCACAAGGGAATCGTCAATTACAAATTCAAAGGTTTATTAGCCGTTAGGCTAAATGCTGTGCGGCTGCATGGTCACCTAAGATTACAACCAGCAAACAAGATACATACTCAGGAAATGCGCAGGAGCACCAAGAATTATCCTGCCCATTTTCTCGCCTCTTGTGTATGCGTATTTTCCTTGTACTTGACTATATTAGCAGCGGATGAAAACGCTTGAGCATTAACTTTTTTACTGTGTAATGTTGAGTTTAACGATGTAAATTACGTGCATTGTAATAGTTTCTTGTTGATTAACGGCTTTATTTCTGCACAAAGCGGAGCTAAAGGCCGCCAATTTGGCCTGACGGGGCTTCGCTATGACGTGACGTCACATAACGACGCACACACACAAAAAAAGGAAATTCTGCAAGCAATACGATTCAATGTACCACAGTACAAATATAAGGAGTGGCGTACGTTACAATAAAAGTTATAATCACTCTTTCGCGAATATTCTACAAAAAACTGCGTAAACATTTTCAGCAGCATTGCTACACTATTGTCACGAACAATGCGAGCAACAAAGAAACTAAAAATAAGAGGCTTATTTAATTATAGGTGCAAGCAAGGCAGAAACACAGTCACTTCGAGCACTCCTTACACACAAAGAAGCGCCGACCTTCCGCAAGTCTGCCAAGTCTGAAGCCAACACGAGGCACAGTTTTTCTCTCAAAACAGTTTCAAACACAGCAAACAGCAGCCTCACAAAGCTTGACAGCGATCGCTTAACGACATTATCGCAAGCTCCGTATGTACCTGGAAGTCCTTGCTCGCCTACATAACCCAGCCTTGAGGAGTTCTTCTTCTCCTGCCTGTTTTTATAGCGATATCAAGGCGAGGTAATAGGTTTTAGGGCGAAGTGTAACCTTAAGAAGCAAGAAGGGAGCTGAGTGGGTCAGGGAAGGAACGGGTGTTAAAGACATCCCAGTCGAAATGAAGGAAGAAACGGCCAGGGCATGTAGCAAGAAGACGAGCTAACCACTTGGTCATTGAAAGTAACAGACTGGATTCCACGAGAAGGCAAGCGCGCGAGGGCGAGGCAGAAAGTTAGGTGGGCAGACGAGATTATGAAGTTTGCGGAGATAACGTGGCCCGCAGACAGCACTGGACCGGTTTGATTGGGGGGAACATGGTAGAGGCCTTTGGTAGAGGCCTTTGCCCTGCAGTGGGCGCAGTCAGACTGACGGTGAAAGCGAGGACTTACGCGTGGAGTAGGTTGGTTGTTTCCGCTGATTTCCTGGCGAGCTTCCATTGAAAGGGCGTTCACCGTAGGCCAAAGGGTGTTGTTTGCAGGCAGCCGCCGCTGCGCAGCGCGGGGTGTGCAGGCTTCCAACCCTCGTGGCACCCTTCAGCCCGCGCCGACTACGACGCCACCTGATTGCGAAACAAAGCACACATGAGTGAAACGGTCATCCCGCATCTGACAACGTTCTGCGCAATATTTTAATTCGTGGGCGCATGCCGAGGGTGCTATTCGGGACGTCATCAAATTTCGCCGTGCTTTCGCGTTTGATAGACTGTCAGCTTTGATTGACACACAAAGCTGCCCCGCCCTGACTGGCTTAAAGCACGGCCATTGTAGAATTGGACTATGTCCAGAGCAGCACCAAGCGCCAATCAGAGGGCACGCAATGTTCTAGATGGCTCTAAAATATATTCACTCGTTCATTTTTGTAGCCTGAGGGTGATCAGGGAATGTCAGACACCCCTTCCTCCCTGAAATCTTGATATTTTTACGTAATACATTCACGCACACATAAGAACATGCTCACGCACATACAAAATCGGGGTAGAACCTCCCCCCCAAATAAACTTGTTGCTACACCACTAGCCTCGCACCAGTGGACAGTGAAATGACCAAGCACTACGACGCAGTGATTTGACCTCAGAGACGTAACTACTCCAATCACTACGGTGCAGCCATCAAATATCGCTCAGTGAAGAATTTTCACGCTGATCACAAATTTCACGATTTTAACAATCCCCGTTTTAATTACCTGCTCGTAGCGAACATATATATATATATATATATATATATATATATATATATATATATATATATATATATATATATATATATAGAAATCGTGTAGCCGACAGAGGCAGCGCGAAAAGTTGTGCTTTGCGCGCCGTGGCAGGCATCCCTCGTATGCACTCTGTGGACGTTTAAGTGTGGGAACACGTCCGCCTCGGTGGAACAGTGGCTACGGTGCTCGGCTGCTGACCCGAAGGTCGCGGGTCTTCGATCCCGGCCGTGGCGGTCGCATTTCGATGAAGGCGAAATGGTAGAGGCCCGTGTACTGTGCGATGTCAGTGCACGTTAAAGAACACCAGATGGTCAAAATTTCCGGAGCCCTCCACTACGGCGTCTCTCATAATCATACCGTGGTTTTGGGACGTAAAACCCCAGATATTATTATTAAGTGTGGGGGAACACTTAATACGGAGTTACACGAAATACCCCCCTGCTTTAGTTATCTGCGCGGTGACGCATTCCGTGCAATAGCAACGTCATGACACGTTTTATTTTTTTTATTTTTTTTTATTCAAGTGCTTGCACCGACTGTATGCCTTCAAATTTAGTTGCACGCATTTTTTTTTTCATTTACAGGCCTTGTTATGCACTTTTATTTGTTTGCATGGACCAACCGTAGACACTATACTGGAGCCTTCAACCATGCTGCAAGTAAAGGCGTAGCGGTAGAAGCTTGCACTGGTGTCAGGGATGACAAGAAAAGGTGTGAAAGAAGATGAAGACGCCTGAAGAAATCGATGGAACGCGAGCGAGAAAAGGACCATCGGAGAGGAAAAAGAAGCGAGAGGGGCGCGCGGAAGAGGCCATCTTGGAAGGCTGGCGCGCGCAGAAGGGAACGGTGTGGCCAGGACGGAGGACGACAGCAGCTGGTCCGGGCAGTCTGGGTCTTGCCCCAGTGCTGCAGGGTGTGGAGGCACGCCTGAGCTTTTGCCTCGGCGAGCAGTTGTCCCCATGCTCCGGTGGTCCAGCTGGCCAGCGGTGCAGTGAGCTGCCGGGACGGGTCAGCGATACGACGCCGACCTGCAACGAGCCCGGGCCTGCGACCGCCTGTCTTGCCACGTCAACGACCCACGGCCCAGAGGGGAGCGGGGCGTGCCAGGAGGGCCTGCCGGCAAGTTCCTGATGCTGCCGGAGTCGGGCGACGCCGTAGCACCAGGGTTCGTCAGGGAAGCGCCGCACTACATCGGTGTCGAGAGACGAAACGAGCGACGGCCTGGTGACCGCGTCCGACTTCACGCGTAAGCGATCGACGGTTAACCGCAGACGTTGATGTACGCCGCGTGAGAGGCATCGGTAGTTGTGGCCGGACATAGAGCTTAGTTGTGGTTGTTTTGTTGTGGTGACATACTGAGTGTGCCTCTGTGTGTTTTATGTATGTTTGTGTGCTAAATGAAGTGTGTGTTCTTGTCACACCTTTGTGTTGCGTTCTTGTTGCATTCCGCTTGCTCAAGCAAAACGCGCCGGGCCCATTACCAACTTCGTGACAACTGGATATGCTTTGTGCGCCTGCGCATGATACTGCCGGTCTCTCAGATTGCCGCTGCTCTAAGGCGGTGACAAGGCGTGTGGCCGAAGCTCGCACGATGTAGTTAAAGAAATTGCATGCTCTGCAGACAACTACAGTGCCCACATCTCCGACTCACTTATCGGACACGTTAAAGGTTGAGAATTCGATTTTTTGCAACTACTTCGCATCCCTTCAAGCCTCCATCTACCCATAAATTTGTCTTGTGTTGATTGAAACAGTGATATAGGTCTCAGTTGATAGCCTCTGAACTACTTACTGCACATTACTTACTGCAAAGACACTTAAGAGTCGCTCGCAGTTCCTTGCGTCCTTCCTTCTGTCCAAACTCACGTCTTTCAAGTTCAACATCTGCTTCCTGCTGACTGAACGCGCCCCTTCGCACCTATGCGTAGTTAGCCCGGGCAGGCAGTCATTCTGTAGTGTTCTGTCACTGTTGGCAGAATGTGAGCAGTATTCTTACCTGGCGATGCAGAGGCTGAAGACCAGCACCAGCAGTACCCAGAAGTCGAGGAACCACTCGCACTTGTCGCAGCGTTTCAGCCAGTGCGACAACCCTGATGCGGCCAGGGCGTCCGCCGCTCTCTCGCGCAGCAGTGTCGCCTGGACCCACACGCACTCTGTCAGGGACGAGAAAAAAAGCAAAGATCGGTTGGTTTCTTGCAGGGCTATGTGGTGCCTACATAAAACAATGACGAAGTAAACAGCAGCACGCAAAACGCGGCTAAGCAAATAGACAATTTCCTAGAAGAAAACACTGAATGAGCAGAGGTAAGAATAAAACGTTATTCCTGCGCCTGCCATCGGAGGGTGCAGCTTACGTCCCGCCTAGCAGCCGGCTGACATCTCCTTGGTCGCAGGAGCTGCCTCGGCCAGCTGGATGGCCCAGTCCTGGACTTGCTGGCCTGAGATGAGCAGATGCGTCTCCCACTGCTCCCGGTCTTGAATTACGATGCCCCCAAAATGAGCCTCCTTGGAGCCTGCCATATGTGGCAGATTCGCCTCATTCCAATTGCATAATTTGCAGAGATAACCTTAATTATTGCCATGGACGGAACCTACTCTAGGCCACCGGGTTTGAAAACATATTTGTTCGGCAGAAGGTCCTCCGTCTGTTTGCTGGTTAGCTCGGAATGAGCTGGTAGACACCGGGCCCTTCCTAGCCTACAGTGATTTCTGTGTAGCTTAAATTGCAATCTATTCTCGATCCCGGCTGCGCAGGCTCACTTGCTCAGCGAGTAAGTCCTCGTGCTACGAGAGATGACAGCTGCACGGTCAAAAAGGTTTACTGACTTGTCGCAGTTATGAGATGAGTGCATGCTCACTTGCCGAACAGCGCAAGAAACAAGGATAGGCGCAGAACAGACACACAGTGCATGTCTTCTTGTTTTTTGCGCTGTTCGTCAGTATCGTATTCGGCCTAATTCTAACTATGAACACGCGTAAACTATACTAAACCTTTCACTATGTATACATGAGAAAGATACGAGAACTGATAGTAGTACTCGCACGAGTCGCACCATGTGAACTGCAAAACGAGTGGGTGGTTTAAATCTTCCAACTCATTACAAAGGGCTCAACCACAATCCAAAATCATGAACAACCGCATGAACAAAGTGCAGCGGCTACGTAGGCGCGCGTTTTGCCTTACGAGCAGTGGGTAGTTTGTTCCACAAAATAATGATAATTCATCGCGGTGTCGGTACGGCGCAAAAGTAGATTCAGTGGGTGCCCTAAAAGTCTCCGAGTCTCTAAGAGTCTCTACAACGGTCTCTATGAAGGCCGTATGCCTCCAGCTTACGCTGTGAATGCGCTGCGTGTTCCGCGCAGGCCTGGCGCTTTTTATTGTGATAGCAATCATATGGACACTCTCGGCTAATTTTTGCCGTCGCCGTCAAGCTCCGGATATGTATATGTATGTATATATAAAAAAGGCACAAAGAAAAATAAATCAGAAGAAAAAAATTTCCAAGGCACCCAACCGGGGAAATTCGAACCAGCGACCCCTCGCTCCCAACATGCTGCGTTAGAGCACTCAGCCACACGCCATTAATGCGCCGGCATAATAATAACGGCAAGCTATTTATAGACATCATTTACGGCTGGCGGTATGCAGATCTTGTAGGAGCTTGAGCATGTTTTCTATCTCGCAACGCCCCTACCTTTTCTTTCAATTTGAAAACTGCCCTTGAGACGCGCACGAGAAAGGGGCCCCTTTCTGTACCCCTCGTGATGTTGAACGAAAAAAAGCAAAGAACACCGCCCACACCTTGCGTCAGACGCCACCGCGTGGCAGAAGACGCAGGGGGGTCATTCCGCGCGCCGCACTTTAAAAGAAGAAGAAATATCGAAGAGCGTCGGGTTCTGCGTTGTCGACACTTGCAGCGCGTTGCTCAAACATAAACGCGTAACAACTGTGATAGTTGTTAGTTTACGCTTCTCGTGTATATACCTGCGCGTCCTTTTCGAGGGTCCTTCTTCGTGCTTAAGCGGGAAGCTGCAAGTATCGAGCTGCTCGTCGATCTTCGTGTGACGTTCCAATTTCTTGCTATCGCATTCATTGCTTCGCCCTTGCGGCGAAAATGTGACTTTTTTTCTTCTCTTTCGCTTTTGTTTCTCAGCGCAACCCGTTTCCGTATCCTGAAGAGCGCAGTAGCGGAAATACCGGTCGCCGTCACACGCGGGAGAGTCACATGAGCCGAGCAGAAACGTCACGCATGACGTCATCGGTAGAACAGGCACGTCGCTATTGACTGAAGCTCTGGAATTTGTGATGCTGGCCAAATAGTGAGAAGCGCGAAAAGGTTTTAATCGCCCCTGAGTGACGCGGGCCAACCACTGACACTGGCATGTTCATGTTCTTTACAGTCAGCCTCTAGAACGGGCCAAAGAAAGGACCATCACGCGATTATGGGAAACGCGGGTTGGGACTCTTTTTCTCTATGTCAGAGTTTTTATGAAATGTGCAATTCCTAATATCGACCTTATGCGTTGTCCAGCAGATCGCTTTTAGCCCGCGAACTAAGTCCGCGAGTGTTCTGGGGACGCCCGCTTCGAAGAAAGAAAGAAAGAAAGAAAGAAAGAAAGAAAGAAAGAAAGAAAGAAAGAAAGAAAGAAAGAAAGAAAGAAAGAAAGAAAGAAAGAAAGAAAGAAAGAAAGAAAGAAAGAAAGAAAGAAAGAAAGAAAGAAAGAAAGAAAGAAAGAAAGAAAGAAAGAAAGAAGGCAGTACGTCAGACACGCCCACGGCAAGCTTCGCTTGCCCGCCTTTGTCCGATTGCGGAAAGGCTTCTGAATTTTGTGGGTGAGGAGGGTTCTTTGGAACACCACTGTCACCAGCTTTACAGGTCAGTCAAATAAAAATTACACCATCTCCCACTAAAGGGAACCATGAGGGGATGCGAAGCAGCATTGGGGGTGCACACCAAGTTTCCGTTTACGTTCACTCGGCCGTCGAAGCCAAGCGTCGGCGTCGAGCTACCGCTTCCGCTACAGAGAGATAACGCGAGTCTGCGGCGAGGGTAGCGAGGCTTTCGAGACAACTGCAGCGGCCGGGAACCGACGGAGCGACCGCACGATTCAAGCGGTACTTCCTCGAACGAGCGCACGCGCTTATGTGAAATGGGGTGAAGGGAGAGGAGGGTAATGGGTTTACAGGCTGCAGCGCGGGGGGAGGATAGGAGAGAAGGCGACCGAACGCCTGCGTAAAGGAGGAGAGTGGGAGAGAGAGTAGGCGCATGCGCAGTAAAGGGTGGTCAGGACGCACACCACCACCGGATTGAACTCCGCTCTAAGCTGCTTCGCATCTAAAAGCTTCGATTGTGTTCATCTCACGAGTGCGTCCAGCGTCCTGCCTGAAAGGGCGTCCTCTAGAAAATGAAAGAAAGCTGTTCTTGGTCAAGCCTTTCATGTCCGGTGTCGGCTGTAGATCGTAGATGGCAGTGGAATTTGCCCCACAAAAATTGGGTAAATCCCACTACAGATAAGTGTCCCTCCTCCCACCACTCCCACTTCGCACTACGCCCACAACTCACCACTACGCTTACTACTACTCGCGCCACTCCTCCCACTTTATTCACCCGCTTCATTGCACTTCATTCACTACACACTACCAGCTTCGCTGTTGCACCAGAGTCCTCCAAGCAAAAATGGCTGTTGTTTTCTTTTTTTCTTTTTTTTTGCAGTTCTGGCGTAGAAATAACGGACGCACTTGGGGGGACTATTCTTCAGCGGTAGCATTTGAGTAATTAGATGATGCAGCCTTCGCTTCATGGCCACTAGAAGTTGTCCACGAATACAGGAGAGCGTGTATAGCAACTCTAGTTACACCTACATCGACGCTTTTCCGAGTGATTTCGCCGCAGGTGGCGCATACATCGGCTTCAACTAAAACGAAGCCGGCAGATAATTCTCGCCAAGCGGGGTACTAAACTATTTCCGTGTGGGAGTTGATGTGAAATAATCCCGGCCCAGAGTAGGCAAAACCTGACGCAAATGTTCATTCAATTCGCTATTTTTGCTTTATATCTTCTTTACGCCCTCTAAGGCATTTACCACGTGTTAAACGGAATGTTGGGTTACACTGGGGTTCACAGAAACTACATGAATAAAAAATAAAAATAATCCGATGTGCAGGTTGAAACACGTAACCTTGACGGGAAACATGGTGTACACACAAGAAAGTTATTTTTGCCATTCAATGAAGTGGCACTAAAGTAAACTGCTCCCTTTGAAGCGCTCCTAGCTATACAAGGTATCACGAAATTAGCAATTAAAAATGTCCTTGTGCGATGAAGGCATGGTTCTATAGCAACGCCTCCTTGAAAGAGCAGTAATTACGAATGTGTTTGAAGGACGCGAGCTCAGTGCATGGCGATAGCGGGCTCAGAAAGTTGGACAGCCTGCACAGTGTACCGCCGAGGAATCGACTGGATTCAGGCGCGTGGGTTTTGCGCGAGGCCACGCACGAGAGCTCCTGAGCACGCGGATATGTCGCCTCGCGTCGAACGTACGAATAAGGACAGAGCGCTGTCGAGGGGCGCACTCACAAAACGCGTCACATGAATGAGAGAAGCGATTGATGCCATGGATGCGAAACACACGCGCACGCATCGCGGGAAAACAGCTCGTGAAATAAAATGCTAAAGAAGAATTTCTTACGCCGACCTTCGAGGAATGGAATGGGAAAAGCTTACATATGTTTTCGCATAGCGACGGGTGTCCGTTAGGTTGTCTTTTTTTTGGCGAGGTTAGCGACTGACTTAGCGAGCAATGTTTGTAGCTATATATGATTTAGAGACCCACGAGAACTTACGAGCGAGGCTTGCGTTTCGAAGTACGGCGACGTCGTCCTGGACGCAGTCGCAGTGGTCGCGTTCTACGCCGGCGTAGAAGGGGCCGACGACGGAAAGCACAGCGACGACCAGCCTCACGGTGTACCACCCTGCGATGCCCAGACAGGCGACGAAGACCAAGGCGAGAAGAGCGACCAGCATCCGGGGCGACATGGTGTCGCGCTTCTTTGCTCGCTGCCACTGCGAGCCTTGCACGTGCCGCGAGGCAGGATGATGATGATAGAGATTATAATACCCCCGTGAAGAGTAGCCACGTCGTTCTGACCTCGACTGCTCGACTCGACAGCTGGCATTTCAGGCGGAGTTCAGGGCTATTATTTTACCACTGCGTAAAACTCCCAAATTTTATTAACAGCGGAGCTGTTTATGCTCGCAGAAATTCCGTTAGTCGCGAACAAAAAAATTATCGTCCTAAACAGGCGTGCGTTCTCGTCGTCCTTTTCTTCACCTTCTGCTTCACTCCCAGAGCACGTGCGCCTATTTGGCCGTCATCGGATGCAATAACTCTGATGGCCGAGACGAGGAGTACAGAGGGAGAGAGGAAAAAGGGAAGGAAAGAAAGAGAAATACAGATCGAAAGAGCGAGAAAGGGAGAGAGAATGCAAGAAATAGAAATAAACACACAGAAAGAGAAAAAAAAGAGATAAATAAATAGACAGATAGAGCAGAAGAAAGGGAAGAAATAAAAAAGATATGGAGAGCGAGAAAGAGAAATAAACAGAGAGTGAACGCAAGGAATCAGAAAAAAAGAGTAAGAGAAAAAAAAAGAGGAAAAAAAGAGAAAAACAGAAAGAGAAAGAAAGAGAGAGAAAAAAATATTCTGGCAGATCCCACGTGCCATGAGAATCGATGTTATGAGAAGCATGCGGAGAGAAGGTGAAGGTGGTGTAATTTGTTTAATGAGAGAAACGTTATGAAATTACGCTAAATATATCTACAAATTTTGTACGCACAGACATATGTTGAACAGTCGCATATATTTTATATAACCAGTTGTTTACAGTTGCGTAACTATGTAAACAGCAACATGGCTATTTTACCAAAACCAGAAGCGGTAAGCTGATATATATAGCGCTTGTGCTTGCGAGGATGGTGGCCCTGGATACTGCTTCGTGGACCAACTTCAGTGGATGGCGCTTAAGTATACAACCTGACGTCAACCCGACGTGAGGCCCGTATCATATGAGTGCATATGTAATACTTGTAAAATTAGATAGCCAGCACTGCAACTGCAATTGACGTTCCACCAGCATTACGCCTGCATAGGGTCTTTTGCCAGGGTCTTTGCCTTGATGGCTCGCCAGGCTCGTTCGTCTTGGGCTGAAGACCTTCCTCTCGTCCTCCTTGGCGTGCGCTCGTCTTTCAAGGAAGACCTCGGCTGCACAGCTGCGGAGTTGGTCTACGGTACAACATTGCGTATGCCTGGCGAATTTTTCGCGCCGGCTACTGTCGCCACGCCCGCTCCAGACAGTTACGTCCAACAACTCCGTTTCCTCTTCTTACGCCTGCGTCCTTCTCCTTGTCGAGATGCATCGTCGACTGACGTTTTTGTCAGTAAGGACATGGCCACCGCGAGCCACGTTTTCGTCCGGCGTGAAGGTATCCGACCGTCCCTTACGCCTCCTTACGACGGCCCATTCAAGGTGCTCAGCCGGACAGAAAAAACTGTCACCATCGAGCTCAACGGACGTGAAGAAGTCGTAGCGATCGACAGAGTGAAACCCGCCTACATAGCGGCCGCGCCAGCGTTATGTGCTTTTAACCTTTTTGCCGCCGCTGAAACACAGAATTTACCCGATCGCCTGACACGAAAGACTGTTTCTTGGGCGCCAGTGCATCACTGCCCTTCTCATAAAAGGGGGGAGCCCTCTAGCGGCCATCGTCATCTTCATCGGCCGCCTATAAATTATGGCGCGCTCAGGCGCATGTGCCTCGTTCCTCGTGCGGCGCGCTGCGAGGTTAGAAAAAGAGAAAATAAAGAATGGTTTTCTTCTGCTCCCTGCCATCGGCCTGAACGGTTGCCTGGTCTTTCGCTCGCCGCCACACGCATTGTTATAGAGGACCTAACCTCGGTCCCTATATGGTGGAATACTTGATTTACATGCAGAATGCTTGGGTTCGATTCCTGCTGGGAGCCTGATATTTATCCTCGGCATTCGTCTGGTCATCACTGCCCATGTAAGTTTTTCTTTATGCTGTCGCATTTAAATTACCAATTTCTGTTTTCGCCGTTCCTGGGTAGATATAAACTGTCAATCACCTGTGGCGCATACCCGCATACCACGGCCCGTGGTATACGGGTATGTGCCACACTTGTCTGGGGGAAAGGTTCTGACGACGTACGCGACGGGATTGTCATGACCAGCCAGACATATTCGTCAAACCCTCTTACCTTCCCATACTAATTTTGGTCTACGCCAAGTTAAGGAGGCAATCACAAGAGCAGCCAGACGTAGGTGGCTGAAGAGATAGATAGATGGATAGATAGATAGATAGATAGATAGATAGATAGATAGATAGATAGATAGATAGATAGATAGATAGATAGATAGATAGATAGATAGATAGATAGATAGATAGATAGATAGATAGATAGATAGATAGATAGTAGAGAAGCTGAAATGCCTGCAGTTGGCTAAAGAAACTGCTTCGCATTTAATAAAGAGAAATACGGAAGGCCGCCCAGCTTAGGGCACTGCACGGGCTGTGATACCCAAACAAAGTCTATGGTGCATTTTAAGTTAGCTCAACCTGCTTTAGAGTTGCCTTCAGAACTATAGATTCCCTAAAAAAACTTCCCCATCTCCCGCTAAAGGGAACCATGTGTTGATGCGAAGCAGCGGGGAGATGGTCAGCTTGAGCGGGAGAAACGTCGCAGCACTCGTGTCCCGTCGCGAAAGCGGCCTGGGCACTCATCGCGGCGCTGCACAGGAGAGAGAATGATTTTCATACCGCGGAACTAGCGTGGCGCCCCCAGTGGAGTATGCAGCTGTCGCACCACCTGTCGTGCGCGCCGCTCCGTAGAGGATTCCTAGAGGAGAGAACGGGGGGAACCGTAGAAGAGGAGAGAGAGGGGGGATGGGCCGCGCATGCACTGTGGGGGGTGTCGGACGAGGGACTCGGAGGGAGCCGCTCCGTAGAGTAGATGATTCCTAGAGAAGAGAAAGGGGGCGAGCGTAGGAGAGGAGAGAGGGGGGAGGGGACGCGCATGCGCTGTGGTGTTGCGGGACGCGGGAAGGAGGGAAGGACTGAGCCATTCAGTTTATTCTGAGACTGCCATGGGTAGACACGGAAATTAAAGACACCAAAAGAACAGCGTGAATACAATTCTCGAAGAAAGGAACAAATTCGTCTTGCTGAAAAGGGTCGCGAATATTTCCACGGTCTACCACTGTGACCACAAAGCGATTGTCACTATTACTCTGAGCTAATAATAAAAAATACCCCCCCTCCCCCCACACCATCAGCATGTAATTCTCTAATGAAGTCCTGTGACCACAAGGTGGAAGCCAGTTTCACGGATCAGGCCAGGCGCCTGTTAGAGTCTCGTTACCCACTAGGTATGCTTACCTTTGTAGCAGAGGGCATGAGCAGAACAATTAATACAGCATCAAACGGCAACTGTGTGCTGCTATAGGTCTAGAAATGTTGCTGTGGCGCCACTGCATTTTCCACAGTCTTATAAGAATTGCTGGAAAGTCGGCGGTGGACGTGGCCTTTTCCGCTCCTGAGCGCTTGCAGAAGCCTGTTATGAAGTGCCAAATGAAATTGCCTGTGATACTAATATCCCAGCTATACCTATGATAGAACATACAATATTCCTGCAACCAACATCTACTGCTGAAGTGGAGGCACCAATAAGGCTGCTGAAAAGTAATGTCGCGCCAGGCATTGATGATATTGGTGCTAAGGAATTAAAACAAGTATCTTATTTTATTTAAGGGGCTATTGCTCACATTATAATTCTCATGTTATCAACCGCTGTTTCAAAGTAGCACTAGTAAGAGCTATATTTAAAGGTGGCCTTAGAAATAATTTATCAAATTACCGACCGATATTGGTCCTCCCCATTATGTCAAAAATATTTGAAAGTGTCATTAACCAAAAACCGGTTTCTTTTTCTGACAAACACAAAATCCTGTCTGGTAGCCAGTACGGTTTTCAAAAAAACAGATTGACAGAAAAAGCATTATGCTATATCATAGATAACATACTTAGAAAACATAGATAGCAAAAATTGTACATTTGGTTTATTTCTAGATCTAAAGAAAACGTTTGATTCCATGAAGTACGATATCTTACTGGAGAAACTGTCTAGGTATGGGGTGCGGGGAGTAGCACCAGAGCTCATTAAAACTACATGAGTCTCCAGTATCAAATTGTGCAAATGAAAAACGCCATGTCATCAAAAATCACGTTAACACAAGGAGTTCCACAGGGTTCAATACTGGGACCGTTTTTCTTTTATTGCGATAGCAATTATATGGACACACTCGGCTGATTTTTGCCGTCGCCGTCTGTCGCCGCCGTCACCATCATGCCCCGGATATGTGTATATATATATATATATATATATATATATATATATATATATATATATATATATATATATATATATATATATATATATATATATATATATATCAATGAGAATAATAGTTCGATGGGCCAGTTGTCTTGGTTCAGCAATGGGTTATAGCACAACGGAAGCGTTGTCAACAAGGATATAAATATTTATTTAGTTCCCAACAGTATCGGGAGGGGACCTCCCTTCGTCAGGGGTTGAGTTAAACTATCGTCTCTAGCGGCGACCACTCGCCCTCGAAAACATCTAAGAGGAAATGGGAAAGAGGGGCAAAAAAAAGAAAAAAAAAAGAAAAAAAAGAAGAAGAAAAAAACAGAAAAACACCCTCGACACAACACAACACGGCAAATTGAGAAAAATTGTCCACAGTCGAGAGTCGTTGAGCGTCCACATCTGCTTATGATCTCGTATTTTCCGGTCCTCGTGGGGCGGAGGGCCACCCAAAGCTGTCGCCGCGGCGGCCGGGACGAGTCTGCGCCGCCACACGTGGAGGCAAGAGCGTCCCCTTAATGGGTCGGCTCTTTACCTTTCATGTCCGCTCATTCCTTGTCAATAGCCCCCAAGTGGTAGGGGAGCGTGGGCACTGCACATTCTACAAATGTGAGAAAAAAAAAGAGAGCGAGAGAGAAAGGACACTGCAGACGTACAGCCAATCAAGAAACAAGCATGGTCTCCATTTACGTTTCCCTATTGCCAAAAACATCTTGGTTTACCTCTCGGAGGCAGGAGAGTCTGCCAGGGTCCTCATTGATGCCGGATATTAATGTTCTAAATTTGAAAATAAAATATGCCTCTCGTTGTTCGCGCTCCCGCGTGTTTCGAAAACCTGATTGTAGAAGGGTTACGCTGATATTTTCAAAGCTGTGGTTTGGCAGGCGTAAGTGTCTGGATAAGGGTAGCTTCGGCAGTGAAGTGGCGTGGTACCGGTGGTTATTGAACCGCAGTCGAAACGGCGTGTCTGTTTGGCCAATGTATTCTTGCCCGCAGGCATTGCAATGTAGCATGTATATCACATTACTGGAGTCACAATTAAGGTTTTCTGTGATTTTGAATTTGAAATCTGAGAAACTTGCTTTTGATTCACATGTTGTGACAATGTGGGGGCATACTTTGCACCGAGCTTTTCCGCAGGGGTGGCACCCTGGTTCAATTTTAGCAGGGCTTGTTTTGGCTCTGACAAGGATGTCCTTCAGGTTTTTATCCCTGCGGTACACCACGCGAGGTGGTTCCGCGAAGATGGAAGTTAATCGTTTGCTTTGCCTGATTATATTGAAATGGCGGGAAAGTATGTTATTAACTCGTGGCACTGATGAGGAGTAAGTTAGCACAAGATTTGTTTGGGAAGTTGTTTTTGATACTGTTTTTGGCTCCTTAATTATGGTATTCCGGTTCACGTTGCGAGCACGTAGTATGGCATCGTCAATAATGTCTTCGGGATAATTCTGTTGTGATAGGGCATGCTTTAGGGATCCTGCATGTTTGTCAAATTCCTGTATGTCGGTGCATATTCTTCGATACCGGTAAGCCTGAGAATATGGAATACCCGTTTTGCAATGTCTTGGATGGCTGCTGTTGAAGTGCAGGTACATCTGCCGGTCTGTAGGCTTTTTGTAAAGGTTTGTTGTCAGGCGTTCATTTTCGATCGAGACAGTGACGTCCAAGAAGTTAATTCTAGTTTTGGAAATGGTATGTGTAAACTTAATTGATGGGTGGAGTTCATTGAAATCACATATAAACCGGAGAAGGCTACCCTCATCGTGGTTCCATACCATGAATATATCGTCCAAGAATCTCCGGTAATACAAAGGTTTCAAGGTGCGCCCTTCAATAAACGGGATTTCAAGGGATGCCATAAAGGTGCTCGCAAAGTTCGGGGCCATTTTTGTGCCCATTGCAGTGCCACTGACCTGAAGGAAGTGCTTGTCATTGAACTCAAAATGGTTATGATTTAGTACAAGTTCAAGAAGGGTAGACAGTACCGCACCACCAACACCTGTCGATGAGTCAAATTTCTCATATTCAGAAACCATAGCCGTTATTCCGTCACGATGGGGTATGTTGGTGTATAGTGAGCAGACGTCCATGGTCACCAGAAAGCTATCACCTGGGACACTGAGGTCAGAAGTTTCGCGGATAAAGTGGTTTGTGTCCTTTAGGTAAGAGGGAAAAGTCGGTGGGATGTCTTTTATCAGGGAATTTATGAATTCTGATATATTTTCTGTTGATGTACTGTTACTGGATACTATCGGACGTCCCGGATTGCCTGATTTGTGTATTTTAGGGAGTAGGTAGAATCGACCGGGAACAGAATGAGACGGCAACATCGCTTTTAGCATTTTGCCGGTAATTTTTTTCATCCTGGCGGAGGTTACTTAGGATTGCTTTTATTTTATTTTCGAATTCGGGAGTCGGGTCCTTTGGAAGTTCTTTGTAGAAGTTTGTGTCTGACAGTTGCCGGTCCCCTTCCTTTAGGTAGTCCGACGTGTTTAGTATTACAATGCAACCACCCTTATCAGCAGGCTTAATGGTAATGTCGGGGTTTCTTCGCAGTTCATTGAGTGCTCTTTGTTCTGACTTTGATAAGTTGTTGCGAGATGGCCGTATTTTCTCGTACGCTCTGATTATATCTTTTTTGGACAGCTGATATATACATATCAAGGTGTTTGTCCCTCTGCTCACTTGGACACCATGATTTGTCTCCACCAATCAATCTATTCTCGTCTGGGACTCTTTTCCCGATCATGAAAGTATTCCCGGAGGCGGAGATTACGCGCAAAGTTATCGAGGTCTTGGTAAAGTTGAAACTCATTAAATATGCCGGATGCTGGGCAAAATGTTAAGCCCCTCGCCAAAAGTTGGAGTTGAGGGGGGTGTAAGTGTTGTGCTAGACAGGTTGAGGACATTGTTCTCACGAGTTTTTGGGTGCGCTGGGCTATCTTGCGGAACGTGGGTGTCACATCCATATTCGATGGTCGACGGGTCCCTGTGATCAAACCTACACTGTTGTTCTGAGTTTTCATTTTTCTTTTCAAAGTTGGAAAGAAGTTTAGCAGATCGCTGGCCTTTTTGTAGAGTCACATCACTATTTTCCGCATGTAACTGGGCTGTGGAAGTTAGACTGTCACGTTGAAATTTGCGCGCTTTTACTTTTGAAATTTCTTGTTTCTTCTTTGTCTCATAATTTTCCAATTCACTTTTCTCATACTCTCCAAGATTAGACAACGATCTCTGTGTGGTCTCCGCGACACTGTATTCGGCGGCCCTACGCTCACTGTGGTCCGCAATGACCTGCGTCAATTTTAAGGAAGCTTCAATTAAGATTTCTTCCCACCTCCTCTTTTCTGTTTCATCTAGTGTAGACATTGATGGGGTGCAGGCTAGGCGGAGCCCCTTAGGTGCAATTCGGTGGGATAAATATTTGGTTAATTGTTCAGCATGTTTTTCATACTGCACCCGTTTCTCAATAGTTTTCCTAATTGTTAGAAATGATTGGGACCATGCGTGCTCGAGACTGGCCGTACCTTTTCGGTCCGCGTGTCAATTGGAAGTCGCCGCCTTGGTCGTCGCCGCCTTGGTCGTCGCCGCGTACGTCCGCCTGGTGTTGTAGCGCCGCGCTGGCAGGGGCGGCGATGTTGTGACTGCGAGGGCCCTGGGTGGCTCTGTGCGTTCGAGGGCGAGTGGTCGCCGCTAGAGACGATAGTTTAACTCAACCCCTGACGAAGGGAGGTCCCCTCCCGAAACTGTTGGGAACTAAATAAATATTTATATCCTTGTTGACAACGCTTCCGTTGTGCTATAACCCATTGCTGAACCAAGACAACTGGCCCATCGAACTATTATTCTCATTGACATTGAACCATGGCTGCCAGCAGATCATCAACGGAGCGTTTGTCACGAAGATATCCAAATTTCCCTACGAAGTGTGCCGTCATCGGGGACTCGATTATGCGGTATGTCCATACGCACTTCAGTCCGAACGTCCGAACGATTCTACTACACCGTGTTTCATCTCCTATGGTGGCGCTGTGTTTTCCGATGTACCTGCACTGCTCGAGTATCTGCCGGAACATGTGGACACGTTGCTGTTGCATGTGGGCACCACAGACATTTTGAAAACTGGGTCTGCCAAGTCACTGGATTCGTTGAGGGAAGTGCTGCAGCGAGTGCGGCAGATGCGTCCAACCATCAAAACGCTGCACATCAGCCTGCCATTGCCTCGTGCACCCAATCGCCGTCGTCACGACTCGAACTGGCGCTTCGTGTCTAAGTTCAATCGAGAGGTGCAGCGCTTCAGTAGAGAGGCCCGCCGTTTTTGCCACTACGGCATGTTGGGAGCAAGCGTCTTCTACGTAGAACATGGTTTCTCAGCCCTCCCACTGCGGCGTTTCCTCGCTGCAGATGGCCTACATGCAAGCTTCGAGGGCGTCGCTCTGCTGGCGCAGCACACCAGCGTCCAGCTCCGAAGGCCTTCGGCGGCATGGAGATCGGCACCAACCCCTCGCACGACGACCTCCGGTGACAAACCCACTCAGCAACGGGAAACCGAGGAACGCACAGAGCCACCCAGGGCCCTCGCAGTCACAACATCGCCGCCCCTGCCAGCGCGGCGCTACAACACCAGGCGGACGTACGCGGCGACGACCAAGGCGGCGACTTCCAATTGACACGCGGACCGAAAAGGTACGGCCAGTCTCGAGCACGCATGGTCCCAATCATTTCTAACAATTAGGAAAACTATTGAGAAACGGGTGCAGTATGAAAAACATGCTGAACAATTAACCAAATATTTATCCCACCGAATTGCACCTAAGGGGCTCCGCCTAGCCTGCACCCCATCAATGTCTACACTAGATGAAACAGAAAAGAGGAGGTGGGAAGAAATCTTAATTGAAGCTTCCTTAAAATTGACGCAGGTCATTGCGGACCACAGTGAGCGTAGGGCCGCCGAATACAGTGTCGCGGAGACCACACAGAGATCGTTGTCTAATTTCGGAGAGTATGAGAAAAGTGAATTGGAAAATTATGAGACAAAGAAGAAACAAGAAATTTCAAAAGTAAAAGCGCGCAAATTTCAACGTGACAGTCTAACTTCCACAGCCCAGTTACATGCGGAAAATAGTGATGTGACTCTACAAAAAGGCCAGCGATCTGCTAAACTTCTTTCCAACTTTGAAAAGAAAAATGAAAACTCAGAACAACAGTGTAGGTTTGATCACAGGGACCCGTCGACCATCGAATATGGATGTGACACCCACGTTCCGCAAGATAGCCCAGCGCACCCAAAAACTCGTGAGAACAATGTCCTCAACCTGTCTAGCACAACACTTACACCCCCTCAACTCCAACTTTTGGCGAGGGGCTTAACATTTTGCCCAGCATCCGGCATATTTAATGAGTTTCAACTTTACCAAGACCTCGATAACTTTGCGCGTAATCTCCGCCTCCGGGAATAC
The DNA here is from genome assembly GCA_030522465.1 of Rhipicephalus appendiculatus. Classification (NCBI taxonomy): domain Eukaryota; kingdom Metazoa; phylum Arthropoda; class Arachnida; order Ixodida; family Ixodidae; genus Rhipicephalus; species Rhipicephalus appendiculatus. The sequence continues at coordinate 8,852 of JALIZH010014178.1, read as the reverse complement.
TTTCATGATCGGGAAAAGAGTCCAGACGAGAATAGATTGATTGGTGGAGACAAATCATGGTGTCCAAGTGAGCAGAGGGACAAACACCTTGATATGTATATATCAGCTGTCCAAAAAGATATAATCAGAGCGTACGAGAAAATACGGCCATCTCGCAACAACTTATCAAAGTCAGAACAAAGAGCACTCAATGAACTGCGAAGAAACCCCGACATTACCATTAAGCCTGCTGATAAGGGTGGTTGCATTGTAATACTAAACACGTCGGACTACCTAAAGGAAGGGGACCGGCAACTGTCAGACACAAACTTCTACAAAGAACTTCCAAAGGACCCGACTCCCGAATTCGAAAATAAAATAAAAGCAATCCTAAGTAACCTCCGCCAGGATGAAAAAATTACCGGCAAAATGCTAAAAGCGATGTTGCCGTCTCATTCTGTTCCCGGTCGATTCTACCTACTCCCTAAAATACACAAATCAGGCAATCCGGGACGTCCGATAGTATCCAGTAACAGTACATCAACAGAAAATATATCAGAATTCATAAATTCCCTGATAAAAGACATCCCACCGACTTTTCCCTCTTACCTAAAGGACACAAACCACTTTATCCGCGAAACTTCTGACCTCAGTGTCCCAGGTGATAGCTTTCTGGTGACCATGGACGTCTGCTCACTATACACCAACATACCCCATCGTGACGGAATAACGGCTATGGTTTCTGAATATGAGAAATTTGACTCATCGACAGGTGTTGGTGGTGCGGTACAGTCTACCGTTCTTGAACTTGTACTAAATCATAACCATTTTGAGTTCAATGACAAGCACTTCCTTCAGGTCAGTGGCACTGCAATGGGCACAAAAATGGCCCCGAACTTTGCGAGCACCTTTATGGCATCCCTTGAAATCCCGTTTATTGAAGGGCGCACCTTGAAACCTTTGTATTACCGGAGATTCTTGGACGATATATTCATGGTATGGAACCACGATGAGGGTAGCCTTCTCCGGTTTATATGTGATTTCAATGAACTCCACCCATCAATTAAGTTTACACATACCATTTCCAAAACTAGAATTAACTTCTTGGACGTCACTGTCTCGATCGAAAATGAACGCCTGACAACAAACCTTTACAAAAAGCCTACAGACCGGCAGATGTACCTGCACTTCAACAGCAGCCATCCAAGACATTGCAAAACGGGTATTCCATATTCTCAGGCTTACCGGTATCGAAGAATATGCACCGACATACAGGAATTTGACAAACATGCAGGATCCCTAAAGCATGCCCTATCACAACAGAATTATCCCGAAGACATTATTGACGATGCCATACTACGTGCTCGCAACGTGAACCGGAATACCATAATTAAGGAGCCAAAAACAGTATCAAAAACAACTTCCCAAACAAATCTTGTGCTAACTTACTCCTCATCAGTGCCACGAGTTAATAACATACTTTCCCGCCATTTCAATATAATCAGGCAAAGCAAACGATTAACTTCCATCTTCGCGGAACCACCTCGCGTGGTGTACCGCAGGGATAAAAACCTGAAGGACATCCTTGTCAGAGCCAAAACAAGCCCTGCTAAAATTGAACCAGGGTGCCACCCCTGCGGAAAAGCTCGGTGCAAAGTATGCCCCCCACATTGTCACAACATGTGAATCAAAAGCAAGTTTCTCAGATTTCAAATTCAAAATCACAGAAAACCTTAATTGTGACTCCAGTAATGTGATATACATGCTACATTGCAATGCCTGCGGGCAAGAATACATTGGCCAAACAGACACGCCGTTTCGACTGCGGTTCAATAACCACCGGTACCACGCCACTTCACTGCCGAAGCTACCCTTATCCAGACACTTACGCCTGCCAAACCACAGCTTTGAAAATATCAGCGTAACCCTTCTACAATCAGGTTTTCGAAACACGCGGGAGCGCGAACAACGAGAGGCATATTTTATTTTCAAATTTAGAACATTAATATCCGGCATCAATGAGGACCCTGGCAGACTCTCCTGCCTCCGAGAGGTAAACCAAGATGTTTTTGGCAATAGGGAAACGTAAATGGAGACCATGCTTGTTTCTTGATTGGCTGTACGTCTGCAGTGTCCTTTCTCTCTCGCTCTCTTTTTTTTTCCACATTTGTAGAATGTGCAGTGCCCACGCTCCCCTACCACTTGGGGGGCTATTGACAAGGAATGAGCGGACATGAAAGGTAAAGAGCCGACCCATTAAGGGGACGCTCTTGCCTCCACGTGTGGCGGCGCAGACTCGTCCCGGCCGCCGCGGCGACAGCTTTGGGTGGCCCTCCGCCCCACGAGGACCGGAAAATACGAGATCATAAGCAGATGTGGACGCTCAACGACTCTCGACTGTGGACAATTTTTCTCAATTTGCCGTGTTGTGTTGTGTCGAGGGTGTTTTTCTGTTTTTTTCTTCTTCTTTTTTTCTTTTTTTTTCTTTTTTTTGCCCCTCTTTCCCATTTCCTCTTAGATGTTTTCGAGGGCGAGTGGTCGCCGCTAGAGACGATAGTTTAACTCAACCCCTGACGAAGGGAGGTCCCCTCCCGATACTGTTGGGAACTAAATAAATATTTATATCCTTGTTGACAATGCTTCCGTTGTGCTATATATATATATATATATATATATATATATATATATATACAAGGCATAAATTAAAAATAAATCACAAGGAAAATATTCCAAGGCACCCAACCGGCGGTTCGAACCAGCTACCACTCGCTCCGCAGCCTGCTGCGCTAGCGAACTCGGCCACGCGCCATGCTTGTGCTGGCGATGTAACGGCGAGCTATTCACATGCACCATTTACCGCTCCTGTAATTTTCTTGGAAAGCATTCAAGAAGAAATAAAGATTCATTCATTAATTGATTCATTCATCGATTCATTCATTCATTAATTCATTCATTCATTCATTCATTCAAGCTGTTCTAACAGGTTCATTGAGAGAGAGAGACAAAGCTTTATTTTTTGTCCTCGCTGGGGTCAAGGGAGACTAGCCCTACCCTAAACGTGGGAGTGCAGCCAGCGCCGTTTAGTAGCCATGACGGCGGCACTGGCTTGAATTTAAGGGCTCGTTTTTCTTTGTTGGACACAGCTAATATTGTGTCTAACAAAGAAAAATGAGCCCTTAAATTTAAAGTACGACACTGCAGCTTAAAACTACAGATAATGTCCACTATGGCTTATTTACATGTTGGCTTTATTGGGTATACATATATCAGGAATTCAGATTACCCTTCGCCGCAACCAACGACTTCACAATAAGTTTCGTAAATTTCAGTTTCACTGTATTTCCCTGCGTTCACTAAATTCTGCTTACAGATTTAATTTGATTCGCGGCCACTTTGTTGATATCTTCGCATTCCGAAGTTCGCTGGTTCGAACCCGGCCGCGGCGGGCGCACTTCGATAAAGGTGAAATGGTAGAGGCCCGTAGACTGTGCGATGTCAGTGCTCGTTAAAGAACACCAGATGGCCGAAATTTCCGGAGCACTCCACTAAGGCCTCTCTCATAATCATAGCGTGGTTTAGGGACGTAAAACCCCCGATATTATTATTATTATTATTATTATTATTATTATTATTATTATTATTATTATTATTATTATTATTATTATTATTATTATTATTATTATATCTTTGCGTACATTTATATACTATAATTCATCCGCTTCGTGGAATAGCTGTGCCAAATAACGGGTTTGTGCCATTGTTGAAGCACTCATTATCATCATCGTCTTCTGTGGAATGACAAGGCAAGGCGGTGGAGCGGCACACGATGAGCTGCCACAGGCACACGAAGGCCGTCGGTGAAACTTGCGGGTGAGTCAAAATTGCCACAGTGAGTTGTGTCAAGATCAAGCTTGTCGCAAGCTAGACCACGACTACCATACGCGGCAACATAGCGCAAGTATCCAGCTATCATGTCAGAGAGTATATGAAGCGTGACTATGGAATTGCCAAGGCAACGCCTCCTCTATTTTATTCAATCCCAGTTGAAACGCTCGCCCCTCAATGGGAGCCGCCGGTCCACCTTAGTTCAGGGAGTGGTCGTGATGCGACGCCACATGTAGGGTATAGGGCTGCTTGCGTCACACGTGCGTCCGAGCGCTTTCGCACAGAGATGCGATGGACGCGTTTTCCCTCTCCAATATCATGCGTCTGTCCAATTTGCTCCTTCGTGCTCCTTCTTTGTAGCTCGAAGCAATGCCGCCGCCGCCTCACAGCGCTCGTGTGGATCCTCTTAAACGAAGCGCATGCACTGCTGCGTGGCCGTGACGCGTCCCTATTGGTTGCCCGCATAGCACCACGAACGGAGACACGCTATCTCAAAACACCGTGTCTCTTACAGAGCCAGCGTGACCGCCAACATAGTGAACACGGGGGATGCAAGACGCCGCCCCACGGATCTGCACACAACTGAACAAAAAATTACTTCATATGGTTTCCGTCGTGAGGCACTACATGACGGGTGCTCTCCCCCATGAACGCAAAGCACACGCGAAAGCTAGGCGATGGGTAAGAGTAGGAAAGGGCTAGAGGAGAGGGTGGTGAACGGCTGGAACGGGTGCATTTGGCTGCCATTGATAAAATAGAGGAGGCGTTGGCCGGGGAACACTTCAGCCGTTAGGTCAAGTCACATGACTTTGATACCGCTATCGAGTCGATCTGTAGCTTTTAGTGGCAGAGTATGCACTCCTTGTACAAAAAGAAATATGAGGCTTGTGGATTGATGTTCCCTCTTTGGTACAACTGCGGCACAATATCGCGACACATTCTGGCACCACCGTCAAAACACTGCGCTGTGTTCAGATTGTTTCGATTCGGGTAACTTACAACGAGAGTTCACAGTCTTCGCGCTGCAAAGGGCCTCGCTCGGCATTTTCACACTGAAAAGTGCGGGCAAAGTGGTCTGATATTTTCGTGATAACAAAGTCAGGCGTAGCTAGCACGAGTAGCGCAAGTCTAAAAGCACGGCATGGCTGATCGGTTCCTAAGTGGCTCTTGCCACAGGGGTGCCACCTTTGGCTACTTTGCGCCAACTTGGCTACATTTTCAGGCCAGTGGCGCTGATCAGTGCCTCTGGGAGCCATGAAACAGAATGATGTTCTCAACTAAGGAATTTCCTCCCACAGTGGCACAGCTTTTGGGGAAGGCCCTCGTTTCAGCGTAGAGCTTGAGGTCTAGTCGGCGGTGTCTTCCATCGCTGACACTCTCGGAAAGTCCCTACGTTCATGATGAAACTAGCTCAATATGCGCAAAGACTTAACGTCCTTTCTTAGTGTTTGTGCATATTGCGCTTTTTCATCATCAACATTTTCCAACATGCCAAACTGGGAGTCATCCTGTAAGTCCTTACGTAATGGGCGAGGTCGGTAGTGAGATGAAATCAGTAGTAGTTTTCTCGTACCCTCCTCACCATGCTGAAAAATGCAAGGTGTCCAGCCATGAGGTCGTCATGCAAAGTTTCTAGAACCTATGGACGTAATGCGGAAGTTACTACGAGGAGGTACTTGGCCCAAAGTGGCGGTAAGTTCTTGTTTAGGAGAAGGAATTTTTCTTAAAAAAGACAACGCCGGTTATCATTTGAGTGTCTTAAGAACAATGAGTCTTGCCCTCGAGGTGTTCCACAATGTCCCTTAGTTTTGGGTCGCCAGATTGTCCTTCAGGGAGGTCGTCTGCCCTTATGGTTCCCAAGAAGCAGTCATCCTCCTGGTCGCCCTGCGGCGGTGGGTCGACGGGGACGCGAAACAGGCAGTTGGCGTCAGTGCAAGGCGCCCTTATGGGTCCTTCAAGTTAGCTAGCCAACACAAGGCGTGGTGGTCGCTCAAAACTTTGAAGGGCTCGCCGTAGCGGGAGTAGAGAAGCTTTGACGTAGACCAGATGATGGCAAGGTAGTTATTAGATGTGAAGCATCTTATGGCGAAGCTTAATCCGGTGGTGGTGGTGGTGGTGGTGGTGGTGTGCCGCGTGCCCACCCTTACTGCGCATGCGCAAACAGTTAAAGAAAAAATAAAAATAAAAAACCTCCTCTCCCAACCTCTCTCCTCTAGGCATCCCTCCCCACGGCAACCACACCCCTCACTGCGCATGCGCCTCCCTTCCTCTCTCCCCTCTTACACTCCCCCCTCTCTCCATCCCTGCCCGCGGCGTCTAACTCCCCCCTGCGCATGCGCGTCCCCCCTCTCTCTCCTCTCCTACGGTCCCCCCTCTCTCCTCTACGCATCCCTGCCCACGGCGCTCACACTCCCACTGCGCATGCGTGTCACCCCCTCTCTCTCCTCTCCTCCGCTTCCCCCTCTCTCGCCTCGCGACGCCGACGCAGGCAGCGTCTGCTAGCGAGTTTCTTGGTTGAAAAAACCGACTGCTCGCGCTGCACAACCGTTCACTGGCCATCCCGTATATATGGCAATGGATCTTGACCTCCAAGGTGGTGCCGGTGGAAGATTTCTCCTGTGCGTTGTTGAACAATAAAAATTCGCAGCGTGCGCGTTAACTAAAAGCGGAGTGCGGGTCTCTGTGTCCAGTCGGAGTCTTCTGTCTCTCATTGCCCATTAGCAGCGATTGGCATGTTCCAGTAGGAAACACTGCTCCATCACTGCCTGCTTTGCGCCTCCCCAGTTTTCTCTCCTGCGCAACGCTGCGATGAGCGCCAGCGTCAACGCCGCCGCCAGTGTAAGCGTTAGCGCCCGCTGCTTCACATCTACACATGGTTCCCTTTAGCGGGAGATGGTGTAATTTTTTTCTGTTGTGGAATAGTTGGCTCCCACCTTGGATAGCGACCGGTCAGCACAACTGATAATCTTTTCCATTCTATTAGTCCTCTGCACAAGGGCTGCGTCGAGGCTAGTTGCGGCTTGTGTCGGTGTCGATTTCCGTGTGGCCGTATTTGTCAAAATGCGCAAGTATCGGAGGCATCTGCAGGCATCGTTAAAGTACTTCAAATGCTTCGACTTAAGTTCTTTCCCCCTTGAATTCCACGCCGGGCTTCGTGAGGTTCGTTCTGGACTGGCGATGTTTGAAATTTCCCTGCCGGCGCGTCGTTGATAGGCGCACAAGGACAGAATTCGGCGTACAGCCTTCTTGGCTGTGGGTGACTGGAAGCAGCGATTGCAGCTGTTTTCTGCAGGCATGTGGGTGCACACAAGGCTTGCTAGTGACGTGATCCAACACAAGAGCTACTCATGCGCAAAGCGGCACTTTTCTGACTTCAAGTCGAGGCCGGAGGTGTTCGTCTAAGTTGGAGTCAAACACTACGACGTCCTCCCAGTACATGGCACAGCACTTCATGCCGGAAAGTACTATATCTATGACGCGTTGAATATGCACAGGTGCCGAGCAAAGAGTGTAGGGCATGACCTTGAACTTGAAGAGGCCATCTGGTGTTATAAACGCAGTCTTCTCTCGGTCTCTCATCTTCGACTTCCATTTACCAATAGCCGCGTGTTGAGGCCCATCGACGGAAAGCACTTCGCTTTGTGCAGTCGATTCAGGACGTCGTCTATCCATAGGAGAGAATAAACGTCCTTCTTTGAGATTTTGTTCAGGCGACAATAATCGACGCAGAAACGTAGGGTTCCATCTTTCTGCCCCTCATTCTATACATGTGGTATCGAAGATTCCATGGTTATCGTTGATGGCCGCGTCAGTTCCAGAAGAAACACTGCTATTATTGTTTCGCGCTCAAGCTTATCAAGGTTCTAAAATAATCTGGAAGGTTCTCAAACATTCCGGCGTGGTTCGCGCAAGGCAGTGGTTATACGTAGAACAAATTGGTTACGCAGATATAAAAAGTGCGCGTGGAAATATGCACGATGTATGTGGAACAATCTTAAGAACTCTGCATAAACGAAGCCCGGCTCGACCCAAGGCCACCTCTTCACACCCGGGTCCGAACCTAACCTCAGACATTGCGAACCATGCGCGGCTCGGATCACCGTGAAAACCACTCTATCCCGCCCAGGGCGGACCGTGGGTCAGGCCGAGCGTGTTCAGAGCTCGATTACGCAGTGGCTAGGCTTGGCTCTGGATAGAGATATAAAAAGTGTTCCAACTTCCAAGTTATTTCAACGCTTCTACCGTTATTGCTTAAATTCCAGTATAAATTTTATAAAATGCGCACTTTCGCGAATTTACGATAAGATTTTAAGGTATGAGGCCAAGTGTCGAAAAAAAAAATACTACATATCAAGCTAATCTTATGATGCAGACAAAACTGGCACATTCAGTCTCGGTTTCGTAGGTGATGCGTGGCCTGACATTTTTGCTTGTCTCTTTTGAAGAAAACTGCGTAGACAGAAACTTTCTGCAGCAAAATGATTGGCAATAAATTGCGCATTTAACATGGAGAAAAACCAAAAAAAGTGACATTTTGAATAAAATTCGCTTTTCTCACTTGGCCTCATACGTTAAAACGGTGTACGCACGGAGTTGAGCCACAAGGATGAGTATATCCGTATTGCAGCTACCACGTCTGCCATTCAGGTGCTAGACTTTAGCACGTACCATTAGTGTGTTCGTTTACTTCAAGCACGTCAAACTGCGCGGTAAAGCACCCTGACGAAAAATTGCGGAAATACTTGATGCCGGCCTCAATTTTTCGCTTTTACTCATCACTAGGGGTGTGGGAATATTCGAAAATGTCGAATAACAAATTGATTAGCATTCTATTCGATTCGGTACTCGAATCGAATAGTGCGTACTCGGAATACCGAATGTTTTTCGAGTACTTTTCAAATATTTAGCAACGACAAAATATACCCAATTGAACTAGACGATACAATAGCCGGGGGTAAGTTTTCTGGTTTTCATCACCGAATTACCCA